>JAVQJX010103245.1:0-10063 GCA_036025115.1 Ambassis agassizii | reverse complement strand
GTGTGTTAAGAACAGGTGATGCTAAAATTTCGATAGATTACCCAAATACATATTCTGCTGCCCAAATGATAGCTGGGTTATCTGATCTAAGCTGCGTCTGGTAGGTACCATGGCCTATTATTAGCCACTGATACCGCCTTCTCAGCTGAGTCTGGTGTGGGAGGAAAAATATTCATTACGTAACAATAAAGGATCTGTCTCCCAGACACACTTCCTGAATACCACAGCAGCAACTAGGCCTCAAACTGAGGCAGAGCGGAAGCCTCATCCATTTGTTTGGTGGAGCAGTGCGGCTTGTTTTCTGCTTATCCCTTTACTCCACGCATTCACACCACCCCTCCTTCTCACAGCTCCTCTTTGTGGGTCAGTGATGCAGCGGGAGTGACGCAGCAGTGGCAGGAGCCTTCAGAAGTCAACTATGTACAGCAGGAACAGGAAACCAAAGCCCACAAACAACAGTGACGAGGGAAGATGGTAAAGGCCTGATCTAGGCCAAAGGAAGAATGGAAGCTGGGTTGCTGCTCTCCTTTTCCTCCTCCAAAACAAACACCAGAGAGACCTTCACAGTGGCAGAGATAAGTCCGGCAAGACCATCAGCACAGAAACATTTTGGTAGGCAACTCAGAATGTGAGTGCTTGTTACAGCTGGAACAAGGGATGAGTGTCTTTGTATGCTAAGAGTGTGCATGCTTTGAGAATGAGGCCTACTAAGCCATGTACTGCAGTCTTTGCCTCCCTGCTGATCAGCGTCCCTACAGGCCGCAGCTGAGCTCACCGAGCATCAGAGGCAGAGGCCTGTGTACTTTTTCTTGGGGATTTGAACACATACCGTGTTATCAAGATGCCATGGTGCTGCTTAAAAATACCAATGAGTCAACACACAGAATAATCTGTATTTCAATAGTGACGTAGTTGAACTGGTTCACTGAAATGTACTAAGCTGTCTTTCACATACGCAGAGGATACAGACCAAACCAAACAATGGGAAGCTGCTATGAATGAACAGACCTGTGATAAGAGGAAGAAAATAAACATCCTACAACTTAAAAGTCACAAACAACACTGATTTGTAGGACACATTTAGACAGAAATTCCTGCTTTGCATTTATACAGTACATAGTATAGAGTAACAGCCTATGGGCATATACACACTGCTCACAACAATAGCTCCAAAAATACATAAGGAACATATTTCTATTTAAAATTGCATTTATCTGTAAAACTATAAGAAACTGTAAACAACACTACATACAGTTTATACAGTGCACTCAATACCGTGCAGAAGTACCACTACCTTCTTGTGAACACTTTTATTACACTTCAATTTATGAATGTTGATGAAGGCCGAAGTGGTGAGAAAAAATAAATAAAATGTAGTTTTCATAATGAAACTGGACAGCAGACATTAAAAAGCACCTCAGGAATCATTAATTTCTTGGATTTTCACTTTGTGTATTCTCATTCTGTGAACTACTTATTCTTATAGTGACTACTTCTTATGCATTTATTAATGTTGCCTTACACACTAGAAACAAATTAGGTAAAATTAGTAAGTAATAAGTAAAAAATGGAAACAAAAGACTGCAACTAAAATAAAAAGATTTTAAAACTCACACTGGACCGTTAAATCAAATTATTATGGTTTTCAATATAGTGACACATTTGTTTCATCAGAAATCAGTGGACATTCCAATATAAACAAATCCTTTCATTTATCAATGTGAGTATATGCCTTGCTAGTGAAGTGTGTATGGGATGACCTGTTTAAAGTGAAGAATGTGTTTGCAGTATTTTCTGGATGGTAATATGAAGTTGGTGTATTTTTTGCTGTGTTTCTAGCTAACATTATGCTATTTGAGGGAGCTTGTGTAAGGCCAGTTTAATGTGTTATTAATGTGTTATGCCAAACACAGACAAGAAGAACAAAACAGCCAGAGCTAATGCGATCAAGCATTTCATAAAGAGCTCAAACCTTTGAAACAATATATGAGAGTGAGTGTGTGCACTGTGACTTAGCCTCTGCTAATATAATTGCTGTGGAACTGGTCTCAGTCAAGATGACGAGAAGATCCACACAGTCACATGACTCTACACTCTGTTGTGTAAATAAAAGAGTTGCTTCCGTCCTCAGAGGCTAGTGAGAGGCTCACGGAGCCGTGTCGGGTTCAGCTTCCTCCCCTCCCCCTCGTCTGCAGTGCTGACGCATCTGCTGCTTTTGCATCAATCAGCAGCCTTTATATAGGTACAGACAGAGTCCTTGCTCATAACCGGACTCTCTTTCTCTCAGCCTTGCATTCAGCTTGCATGCTCAGTGCAACAGTATGGAAAAAGCACTGACGAACATCTGTCCTGTGACCGCTGTGCGACAGTAGTCAGTGCCATCTTCTCTCGCCTTCTGCATTACCTAACCACAGTGCCTGCGTAAGCACAGACAAGGGCTTTGGTGTGATGTGCTGCTGCACAGGCAGAGACTGTGTGCACAAGCATCAAACAGATGGTGTAGTCTTATGTATTCAAGGTGCATGTTTCTTTTTAAGTGGGCGAGTGAGAATTGTGTTATATGCATTTTTCTTTTTGGTCATCATGGAGCTGCATCGGGATGTAGCTGATGTGGAGCTGGGGAGATAAAATACGCCGCTTGTTGTACAGCAGAGGACCCCTCACTCTATGCTGCTAATAGCAATGCAGCTGAGCGTTTTCTCTGGCTGTGGAATCAAGTACAGAGCTGGTGTGTGATGTAGCACCCTGCATCTCTCCGCTCTCCCTACAGCCCTCTGCCATGCTTAATAAAAGTTGCCGTTTCCTGCTCAGTGGCTCCAGAACGAAAGCTTCTGTTGCCCGGCTAGCACAAAGACAGACCAACACTCCGGTTTTTCTACATGCTGTAAAAACCTGAGTTATTCTTATGGCTGTAGCAGGACAGAGAATGGACAGTTAAAGGAGGGCAGGGCAGATTTAGCCCAGGACCTGAGCTGCATGGATAGATGCGAAGGACGTTGGAGCTGGAGTCATCTGCACACAGAGAGGGAGGGAGAGGAAGAAAGACGTCAGAAAAAGATCTGCTTCTGACAACACCACTGTTCAGCGACCATCACAGAAAAAAACTACTTTCGCCTTGCTGTCACGAAACTAGTATAGTTGGTATACATGGGGCTGTAGAAAAGGGATACTGCATGACATCATTTCTTGTTCGATCCGTTTCTCAGATTTACTAAGGTATGTTTGCATGTTTTCCCTCTATTTCTAACCTGTTCTGTTGCGGAAGTGCGCCTTGCAGAGGTGCGTGAAGTGGCTTTTGCTTTGACATTTTGCTCCTTGTTTGATTATACTGTATGTCTGTATGCTGTACTGTCATATCTTGGTTTGTGGTTTGGTATGTGGGGGTTTTTATTTTACAGAAGAAAAAATGTTAAAAAAAATAATTTCATTTCAGCTTTGAAGGTAAACTAAGTCAGGGTGTGGCAAATTCATGAGTACTGATGGCAAATTCAAAATTTCCGCTCAGCATGTGGCGACAGTGAACCACAACGTTTTATTCAAAATATTCAAAAAAAATGATATGACAACGTAAATATCCACCTTACTGAAAGTGATGAAACTGCCCTGCAGACAACACAAACTGAGAAATGAGTATAAATGCATGGCACAACACTCATGATGATGTGAAGAGAAAGTCCATGTTTTGCTGCAGACAAAGACACACAGACCAATACACATATACAAAGTATAGCCAAGTGGAGACAAAAGGCAAACCACGGTTGCTCTGCAGACTGCTGTCTGTTGCAGGTTCTCAGAGAGGGCAGGATGTTTGTGTGATAGAGGGGACCGAATGCCCTAACAGCTAATACTGTCAATTGCCATCCAGCTGAATCCCAATAAGTGCTGCGCCATAGCATGTTGCCATGACAACGGAGGCCTGTCTGAGAAGGAAGGCAGGAGGGTGGTTGTGTTTTCATCAGCCTGAGAGGCTTAAAAGAACGGCCGCCATATTGGATTTGTTGCACAAACACAAAATTGGAATGGAATAAAAAATAAAAATGACACCTACTAAATATTACTGTACGTTTAATAACAAGCATCTAAACGATGCATACCCAAGACAAAAATAGCCAAACAAAATGTATAACTGAAACTTTACAGTATAATTTGTAACTAAATCTTCTCCTTTAGACATGGCGAGCATGCAGAAAAGAGCTATTTTACAACTGTGAAACATGAAACACAGCCTCCAGAGAAACTCATTATACTTGTACAGTCAATATGACCTTCACTGTAGCTATAAGGACACTAAAACTAATACTAATAATGTGAATTTTTAACTTCTGAGCATTGATGCAGGTGTGATGATTCATTTTGTGTAAGAGAAAGCTGAGTAAGTTAGCAGATATAGTCAGCATGCTACGTAGGATGACCGTTGGCTGAATTACTCAAAATACTGATATGAGTCGGTTAGAAAGTCACACTGGCTGAGTGATAAATCTTCATTCACACCCAAAATGAATGAACCTTCTCTAAAAAAGCTGAAAACTTTAATACGCCATAGGCAGAAGTTGTATCCGCTTTCTATACTGACATCCGTGTCCCTTCCTGGTTCGAGCCTTCTTTCTGTGACACAAGTGAAACGATGCATCTACCCCATACACAGACAACTTATATTAAAATAATAATCGCACATTACTATCTGCAGTTTTGCTTTTCATATTAAAGCTGTTTAGAAGAACAGGTAACTCTTTGGCCAGGTTGCTGCTACACTTTTATCTTTAGTCGTCTTTTGAAACCATTTTAGACAGGGGCGAAATAAAATCACCAGCACTGAAATGATTCGACAGAATTAGTCATTTAATCTACTTAAGTACAATAAGTATTATAGACATTTTATGTATCAAATAGTGAGAAATAACCAGAAACGGAACAGATATCTGTCAAATACGGTAACACAGATTCATTGCCTATTGTATGCAGCCTGACCTTTCTGACTCTTTGTAGTCACCCTCTAAAGTCCAATTCAGAGCTAGGGAAAAACCCTGGTACTTCACCAGCTTGATTTGTTCATGGCGTGGGATTTCTATGTATAACAGTAAATCAACAGAAAAAAAAACAATTGCGCAGATGGAAAAATACAGAGGATAGCATACATTAGTTTGCGATAGCAATCATAGTACAATTCTGTCAGTAATAGAGCTTACTCAAAAAATTCAACATCTTTAGCTTTTCACAATGTGTCAATACACCTTTCTATGCCAGATCAGAACATCAGATTGAAATGTTAAGCATTCACATCATTGTTGAAGTTTTAAATTGTTGCCTGGGATTTGTTTTAAAGAAGTGTTATTGAAATGATCACCAACACTGTTGAACAGACTGTTGACAACAGAGCTCGTCTGTCAGGACATTACTGCCATCTAGTGTTCAAACACAGGAAGCCCTAAATTACATTAAAATACAGCTTGTGAACATTGGATCTAAATTTTCATCTTCCATTTCATACCGTTTTAATTATTGGCTCTCTTCTTGTTTTTAGATGACTGTGGTGTCTCCATGCACTCAAAACCTGATGGATAGTGCTCACCCTCACAATGTGCTGAGCAAGCTCAACGAGCAGCGCTCTCAGGGACTCTTCTGTGATGTTACCATCGTGGTGGAGGATGTTAAGTTCCGGGCCCACAAGAACATCCTGGCAGCCTGCAGCAGGTACTTCAGGCATGCTTTGACAACGTCTGAGACATGGAGCTCGAGCCAAGTGTTGGAGCTGATGGACCTGAAATCCGAAGTCTTTGCCAGCATCCTGAACTTTATTTACTGCTCAAAGGTGACATCACCTAGTGCAGAGGACACAGGGGGGCTGGTAGCAGCAGGAAAGAGACTTGGAATTCCTTTTTTAGAAAAGCTTGCAGAACCAGAGAAGCAAGATGAATGTATTAAATCCACGGACTCCTGCACAGCTCCATTGTCTAAAAAAACAAAGACGGAAGCTCCCAGACCTGAAGAGATAGACAGTGCCAGAGGACCACGCATCACCAATGCCTTTTCCATTACTGAAGTGTGTCCTGGAAACAACCCTTTTACCCCTATGGTTGAAACAAATGGAGAGAGGCAATCACCAGACGTGGGACAGATCCCATCAAGTTGTCCTACAACATCCTGCTTTAATGGGAACAATGAAACCACTCATGCCCTCTCAGAACATTCATATGCAGTAAGTAAATCCAATGAGGGCCAAGATAGTAGTCAGTGGGAGAACAATAAGGTCTGCAAGCCAGCTGTCCCAACGCCAAAGCAACTCCTTTACAGGAATGCAGGCCCACTCAAAAAGCGCCACAGGCTGACAGGCATCTTGGGTAGAAGTATACTTCCAACACCAGCTGAACCACAAACAGAGAAACCAAATACAGTTACCCCCACAATAAGTGATGGTGTTAATGCAACAGCACTTGCAGTTGTAACACCACCTCCACTTTTTTCAGAAGCAGAAGCAGAAAAAAACAGAGACACAGGTCCACCGGCCCTTTCCCCTCAAACAGAGGACAGCATTTCAATCTATGGCTGCGAGCACTGTCCAGAGATTTTCACAAATAATGCTCTCCTCACCATCCACTCAGAGGTTCATAAAAAGAGTTTTGTTAGCCATTTGTTTTGTAACTTTTGTCACAGAAAGTTCATACACCTCAAACGGCTGCGTAACCATGAGCAAGTCTGTCCAAAGGCAGGGAGAGTCCCGCCTAAACCCATATCATCCAAGGTGGTGGACGACTGCTCAGATGACATGCCAGATATTGAGAGCATCACATCACAGCCTCCTTCTGCTGACCTATCTATCCATGACACACCAGAGCCCCTTCAAGAAGACCAACCGGAGCTTACAAAGGATGAGAAGGCAGGAAAGCCAGGTGGTAGTCAGAGGAGATACAACTGCAGTGTGTGTAAGCGAGTCTATGTCACCCTATCCAGCCTGAAGCGGCACGAGAATGTACATTCCTGGCAGAGGGCCTATCCCTGCCATTATTGTAATAAAGTGTTTGCTCTGGCAGAGTATCGTACCAAACATGAAATCTGGCACACAGGTGAACGCCGCTATCAGTGCATTTTCTGCCTAGAGACTTTCATGACATACTATATCTTGAAGAACCATCAGAAGTCCTTTCACGGCATTGATCCCAGTCTAGCTGTAAAGAAAAAGTCAGCCAACGGTGGGCTGAAAGCCAGTGTTTATCCCATAAAGCTCTACAGACTTCTGCCCATGAAGTTCAGAAAGAGAAGATATAAGACGTACAGTCAGACATATTCAGAGAGTGCTGAGAGAGGTGATCAGTCCTCATTAGACAGCAGCTCTCTTATCCCGCCGTTTGAAGATAACAGTGTAATCAGCCATGCCGACACCGCTTCATTCCCACTGACATTCATGGCAACCACAAAGATGGTGTCACCTGTCATGCCTCGCATCTGTTTTGACAAACCATGTGACCAAGTCACTGAACAAAGCACGAACAGTGAAATGGAAATTTGGGGGAGCTCGAGAAAAGAGGCAGAAAACAGAGATCCACTGTTTGTAAACCATGACAGTACTTTGTCTGTGCAACCCAATACAGAGTCTCCTGCAGCGTGCAAAAACGATACACCAATGTTAATGGACTCGGAGAACGTGAGCAAAAATGTGCCACTATTCAACTCACTGAACACTGTTAAAAAGTTAGGTGAGCTTTCAGCCTCAGCAAAACGAGTTGAGGATATGACCAAGGAGATACTTCAGTCAGGTACGGAGAATATGGTGACTGATAAAACTGTTGGGGCAAAAACAGAAACATATATTGCCAAACCTGCCTGCCCTGGTCCATCTGTAGACAGTGATGCTATGCCACTCTGTCAAATAACAGTAAAAATTGGCAATGAGGCCATCATCCGCCGCCAAATCAAAGGATCAAAGCTCTTCCCCAGAAAGAAAAGGAGAATCAGAGAAGCGAGTGAAGAGCAAAGCCCCAGTCAGGGTCCTCCACAAACCGAGGACTCAGAGAGTCCAAGGCTCCGCCTCAGAGCAGACATCACTGCCGCCACAGAGCCAGAGACATATGATGACCACAACGACTGTGACCCTGCTGATAACCTGTGGCGTCCCTACTATTCTTACAAAGCTAAAAAGAAAAGGAAGAAGCTCCGATTCAAGCACAGGAGAGCTTTGTTTCACCACTTTTCTGAAACCTCTGAAGACAGAACTGGAACCACTGAGGCTCACCATGACAGAAGCAGTTGGCTGACAGAGGAGGGGCTCTCAGGTGGGAGTACAGCACCAAAACACAGCCTGAGGAAGAACCTCAGCCCGAGAGCCACCTACAACTGTGACATCTGTGACAGCTCTTTTATCACAGAGACGGGCCTCAGAGCTCACGTAATTGGTTCCCACCCATGTTTCTGTCGGACTTGCGGCAAACAGGGTCCCCCTGGTGAGGTGCCTGCTGGCGGTGATTACATCTGCAACAGTTGTATGGAAAATGGATCCTGCTTTGACAACACACCGCGGAGCCCCAACCCTGAGAAGAAGTATCGTTGCTCCTTCTGTCCACAGCGTTTCCTTTACCTTGCTACCAAGAGAAGCCATGAGAAAAAGCACCAGGAGACAAACGAGGAGGAATACACATATGACAGCTTCACACCATCTAAATATTCACACCTGAGTGAGGATGAAAAACAAGACTATGTGAAAACAGAAGACAGTGACAATCAAGGTGGCATTGACATAAAACATGAAAGAGACGAAGGAGAACATTATTCCGTTGAAAAGTCTAAAAGCGAGGGTGATTTTACGCCTTTAACCAACTATCAAGATGTATCATATTCCAATATTAAAAGTCCATTATCTCCCTGTGTTGAGCCACTGTTTTCCCTGACGTCCTCAAAACATAAAGTAGCAAAAAGGAGGATCAAGGCACCACATTCTATGCATCTCATTTCTAAAAGGCAAGCCTGTGACAGAGACTGTGACAGCAGCAAGGACATTTTGATGGGACCAAGACCGAACAGTCACACTGATCGTGAGAAGTCCAGTAAACAACTTAGAAGAGGTGACTCTGAATCTAAAACAAGCCACATTTCAATACACAAGCCAGAAAAATGGGTGTGCAAAGAGGAGCCGTTTTGGTCTGTGTAAACAAGAAAACATCTTCGCTTAGCTTAATAAAGTGTTTAGAGAAGACAACACTACACTAACATCAGTGTAGCAGCATTGGCTTCTTCCCTCCTAAATTGAACAACTCAGTGATTTTTTTGTAGAAAATATTTTTTGCATTATAAGGGACCTTCAGACACTAAAACAAATGTCTATGCATGTAAAGGCAGAGTGAGTGACATCATGACATTTAAAAACATGCGATTCTTGGTAATATTTCTTTAAACAGTGTGCAATATAAGAAGCAGCATTTTCAAAGTGTTGGATGACAGAAAAGCTGCCTAATCTTCACTTCTTTTTTTTTTTTTATAAATAAATAAATAAAGTTCAACATAAACAACATCTATTCTTCAGCTGTCACATTTCTGAAGCTCCCATTCATTAATTGGACATGGTGAGTTGCACTTTATAGACTATGCTAATATGTTTGTTTAATACTTTGATAATTGAATCTAAGCACCACTGATATAATTTCTAATTACCACATGACAACATTTAGATTGAAGTTAGTACTTTTGTGTGTTTAATATGTAAAAGAAAAACATGTAAAACTATTTAAATAAATATTGTTGACATTCTAAACCTGTGTCCTCCTTTAGTCGAATCACTGCGACGGACCAGCACATCATTCTGACACTTAATGAAATGCTGACACTGTGTATAAAAGCAAGAGTTGACCAGTCATAATGATACAAAATCTCTTCCGTGGTTTCCTAAATGTGAAGCCACATGGTGGTAATCTGCTCCTCCTAGGCCTTCAGGGACCTGCATCCCATCTGAAAAACTCATTCCATCATTCTTCCATACAAACTGCATCTGTATTTAATGATGGGCCTCAACACACAATTTCCAGATGTTTCTCCCTGCTTCTTTTCTAACACTGGCCTTGTCATGTAACAGATGGAC
>JAVQJX010103241.1:0-17373 GCA_036025115.1 Ambassis agassizii | reverse complement strand
TTGTCCCAAAAAAAAACTACCCCCCCCCCCCCCCCCCCCCCCCCCCCCCCCCAAAGGGTTTGGGTCACATGCACAAGCCCCTCCTGACTTGCTTAACCCCCCCACCCCCTTTCCTTCCTCCTCCCACCCCTTCACCACTACCAAGGCCTGCTGTCATTAAACTCCAACGGATTAGTGGGAGACTCCCCTTCTCAGCCCACCATAGACTTCCCCATATGGTTTAAAAGCCAGGAGAGAGTAAAGATGATACCGCAAACATGAATCCATCTGGACTTTGCAAGGACACTTTGGGGCCTTCTATATGGGGGGGCCTCTGCCTGCCCTTAAGATGAAGCAGGACATTTTCAGGTAATTTTCTCTTTGTGTTGCCTGCCATGCTTATCCTCTTAGAGACTTTACTGTCGGCGTTCCTCTGCTCGTTGTTGTTGTTGCTCTCACTGATATGTTGACAGAGCCTCTTTTATTCTTGGTTTTTTATCCACCTCTGTGCGTTATCTGTGCAGCATTCACTTTGGGAATAAATTCTTCTCCACTTGATTTGTGCTCCGCCGCCCGCTTTAGAGTCATTGTCACCCAGAACACACGCGCAAGCTCATTTGCAATGCGTTCACAGGCCCGACCCGGTCCACTTGACTTTGAATCATTGGCGTCTTGAAGGGCTCTCTTCGCGGGAGACTTATGGTTAGACTAACAACAACAGCAAAAGCAGACGATGGACGGGCGCTTGCAGATTTACGGCTCATTCTTACTGTGATGTGAACAGAACAGGAATGACTTTTCAGGTATGTTGTTCGGAGAGTCAAGCTCAGGTTGAGATCCATCCACGGTCTGCTCTGGACTGCACAGCTGGACCGGGAGTAATGCAGTCGCAGAGGCAGCTGAGTGATTGCGCTCTGTTTTGCAGATCAATGCCTGCTCTTCTAATCATCCAAGCAACCAGCTACGCCCGGTCCAATTTGGCGCATTCGGAATAGCGGCTGCAGGCTTTACCCCTAGATGAATCAGGGCCCTGTTCAAGACGACACATCTGGGGTCATTAACGGGATGAAGGGTGGGGGCTGGGGTCAGTCTTTTGAAGTTACTTCCTCACTCTTGGAGGACTGTTAAATAGATAATAGGTGTCTGGACTATTTTAGGAGCACCTCATATTTAAAGGATTTATCGGTCCATTTCAGGGCCTTTCTTTAATTTCCCAGAATTGAACTTAATTTCGGGTTATTCTGCTCCTATCACTTGCACTAAATTACAAGCAGTTTCAATCTCCCCCTTGTTCTCTCCCTTGCACTCCTTCACTAAGCACCACGCCGGGTCTGCTCGACCTTTAACTTGGCTTGTAATCGTGTCAGGCAACACTTGTACGCGCCCCACCGACTTCCGCCTCAGATTAAACATGCTGGTTATGATGTTTATAGACTGCTGAAAGAGGTCAGATTACAAGCTTCTACAGAAGTAGGGCATCCATCCTCACATCAGAGACTGGTTTTTCCTCTCTGGCTTGTGAAAACCGGTGCTCCGCAGATTGTCGCCTAAAGCCAAACAACACAGAGCTGACCTCATGGTTTGCGGTATAGATTCGGCCGTCTGGCAGCTGCTCTGGTTGACACATATTCTTGCACAGACTGACTCGATGTATCACCAAGTTTACCCTTTGCGTTTATATTTGATTCTATCCCCAATTATTAACCCATGAAAACTCACACTTTGACCCCACCGTATTCCCAAATGCCTTCGCTCAGGAGACATGGAGGCTCCTGTTGTAACTATCTGTCACCCTGACAGAGGCTTCCAACTGTGATGTCTGTATCTGTTACCTCACATGTGGAACACACATGCCTAATTGAGGAGATGTGACTTCCTGTGGATGCAAATTTACACTCTTAAGTCCTTCCAAATGTACCGCTGGAGGGATGAAAGAGGAATTTAAATCTCTACTGTATATGTCCCCTTTTTTTTAGGATAGCATGAAATATGAGTGTCACTAAATGCTTTGCCCTCTTGATCTCTTTATCTCCTGCATGTGTGTCTTGTTGGTAATGGTTAAAGGTTAGCCTTAGTAAGGGTCAACCCTTTGTAATGGTACTCCGCTCAAACATGCATGACTTTTACAGCTCCAAACTGTCCCAAAAAATTATTCCTATAGTAGTTTATCTCCTTCATTTAGGTCACATCTAAGAAAGGGGTCTCCTTGCATGTTTTCTGCAAAACAGCGCTAAGAGGATAAGAGTGGCTTAATGTCGGGTTAAGCTAGGCAATCACATAAGTGATTTGCTGGAAGGGAGTCTGAGGTGAAGAATGGAATATTTTTTTGCTATAAAAACATTTTTTTCCCGCAGGGTTAGGTAAGGCGATTGTAGTAGGCTTCGCCGATGTCACGCAAGCTCCCACCGGTCCGGTCGCACAAACAGTTGATTGTTCCCTCTGTCATTTCACCAAGTGGTGTCAAATCTGATTAGAGGGTCAACCTGAATCTGATGAAGTGAGAGTGAAGCTTCTCACATTACAGTAGTATGCTATTGCTAATAAGCTGCCAAGGAATGCTGGCAATGGCAAAGGAGGAATTGGACCAAGGACTCGCATTGGCTAAAAATTAACAAGCAGATCTGGAATCTGAGATGACGTGCAGAGATCTCTCATCGTCCCGGCATGTGTTCACATTTCTAGTACAGAAAGTGTCGATTTTTTTTAACCAAAGCCTCTTAATCACCACATAAACAAAACACTTCATCCTAGATTCCAGTCTGATCCGAGACTACCGGCCCTGCTTGCCTCTCAGCAGGGGGTGGTGGGGGCTTAAACATGGGACATATGGGAAAGTCTTTGCCTGCCAGATCACTGTCTTTGCACAGACCCAGTGTGGGATAATGACACGTAGGAGACACGTCAAAATGAGAACAAGGGATCTACTGCTGCCAGGCTGACTCTGTAACCCGGACACGGGACACGCCATCGCCGCTTTGTCGATTGAGCGAAAAGCACTCAGGCTTATATGATGACTGCATGGCCTATTTTAGCCTACAGACCCACATTTCAGCCATAGCGTCTGGGTCACTTTATAGCGGCGCTCGGATGTCTGTACACACGGAGCTCAGGGATGTCTGCACACTCTTTCTGGCTCTTTTCAGAAAAAAACAAGTTAAAAACGGAGAAAAGCTCAAGATGGGGTAAGTTCGGAAACGTCACCCTTTTTTTTTTCTCGACAGGCTTTGATCAGATTCACGTCTCTGAAGGAATTTTGTCATTGAAGGGTGCAAGTTTTCGATGAATAGAAATAGCTCTGAATAAAACATCCGTTTGAAGTCAGCGTGACTTTTGACAGTTAAAAAAAAAAGTTTCCCTGTGTTTCACCTCTAATTGCCCCAAACGTGTTCTGATGATGCATCACCTCCAAAAGCTTGTGTGTGTGGTAGCATGAAGATTGTCAGACCTCAGGCTGGAAATTGATTGGACCTCCTAATTGTATTTCCTGGACTTGCTGACGGAACGTTTGAAATTCAGCTCGTGCGGCACAAGGGTCAGGAGAGTCAGAATCGGTTTTCGCGTCCCCCCCCCCAACCCCAACCCCAACCCTCCCCCGTTTTTTGAATGATGCTTTCAAGAGTGTGTTGGCAAGCACTTTGAGATAAATCACACTGTGCGAGACTATGGGTTTTTATGTAAAGTAATGCACTGTCATCCAAGAGTTACGCTCCATCCATCATAAGCATTTCTCAAAATGGATTTATGGTAATGACAAATTAGGCTGTTTATTTTATGGTGGTTTGTCTTCTTCTGTGCTTAACAGAATGGCACGTTCAGAGGTGTTTTTGTTTTTTTAACTCTTGAAACTTCAAAGACCGCCATCAAAAGGACCAAACCCTACCTGGTTGAGATGCATACACATCTCAACCCCCCCACCCGCCCCCAATGACTGGACACTTTGAAGCACAAAGGGAACCTTTCAGGTGCCACAAGCGGACACCTCAAAACCCCCAGTCCAGACACTTCCCTCCCTCCCACCTGCCACAACATGGGGAAGCAGGCAGTCTGAAGCATCAAAGTGTTTCTTACCATCCTGCCACTTTGTAATGCGGGGAGGTCAGCCAGGTCATTGCACATTGGGGGAGTTTTGTGTGTCTGTGTGCGCACCCACAATAAAAACAAACTTCCCTGGATCGTTAAGTGCGCGTTTTCATGCAATTCTGCCTCCATCTGTTGGCTCAGCTTTAATATTTCGGTTCATTTTGACAAACAGCCACACATTTATCTTGTATATGGAGAGATACTCGGCTCCGCGGTCACCCTGCTTGCAATACAGATCATGCCCGTCCTTGACCCTGTGTCGGCGTTCCTCTTTGCTCTATAGGTTGTGCTGATTAAGGCCAGCATTTAAAGCAGGAACTGGAGCAAACTGCCTTCCTCTATGACTGTTCAGTCAGCAGCAAACGGCCTGATTACAGGCGGCTTTATGGCTCAGCCTGGACAGATGGTGCTCCGAGCACCGCCCGAACCCGACTGCGCTCATTTTCCATTAGTTGAAAAAACAAGCAGGAAATGAAAACAGATATCATATTTTGTGTATTATTTGTGCTGGAAAGGTGATTTTGTGATATTTGGATGGAGCTAGATTTCGATTTTGTCACTTTTATCTCATCGTTACACAATCCCAGCTTATCTGTGCGTTTGTTTTACCGACTACATGTCAAAGTTCACCATACACCTCCAGGGATAAAGATGGTGTGTATTCAGACTTATTTGCATGCAGCTTACAATGTTTTTCCAGCACCAAACTGCAGATTGTTTTGAGCAGACTGAACGTCGTAGGTCAAGGTGACTCACTCTCTTTGATCGCACTGAATTCAAGCCACATATGCAGTCCCGACTCGCCCGCAGAATCTCACACAATAAGCACAACTTTTGCACATTTTCGACTCAATCCACTCATAGTGAACGGAGCTGAAGTTGGGATTCAGTCCAGAAATAATTACCACTCATCCATCTTACGTCTCTGGCACTGATTCAGTCTCATTCATTTCCACAGTGGGGACATTTGTGTGTTTCTATTCTATTGAAGGATGCAATCATCCATCGGAAACAACTTGAAAACAGATTTCAGATGTTTTCACAGCACTTTTGATGCTCCCGATGTGTCTGCTGGAATCATATCAGACTTTTCAACTCTGTTTTTTTTTTTTTTTTTTCTCCGCAGGATGGAAGAGACGGTGCGGTCTCTGCTGCAGAATCAAAGCGTCCTGGAGCAGACCGCTGTGGACACAGTGGACATCATGAAGGCCTACAAGGTAAACCATCACTACAGGTGCTCCTCTTGCTTCCAGAAAGTGCAAGAAAAGTGTAAATCCAAAGAGACTGGAATTAAAAATGAAATGTCAGATGCTATCCTGTGTCTATACTCTAGTGGTTTAATAGCGGGGCATGACAATGGAATGATGTCCCGCGGTGCAAAAGCTTTATCAGGGAAATAGGAGCAGACAGGCCCGTCTTGTGAAATATATATCAAATGGATACAATTTGTTAATATGCAAATAATGTTCTCCATGTGCCTTAGCCCAGAGGACTATATTTTACATTTATTACTAAGCATTTATATGAATATTTCAGGTGATGTATTGATTATTTCATAGTGGGTTAATATTGTATCAGGCAAGTGTATTGGTTCCCATCAGTGTTTGTCATAAAGAATCAAATTAGAGTATAAGCGTCCGTTTCCTGCTGCTGTGTATTCAGCAGACAAACTCAATAACTCGAAAGGGCAACATGAGGGACAAGGTACCCCCCCCCCCCCTCCCCAATCCACACTCTCTCCGTGGAGATTATTACAGAGCCCTTTAATGCCGCCCGACGACGAGCAGAACCGCAGGCAAACACCAGCAAAACTATAATAATAAAGGATGGAGTCGAAGATTGAATCGGATCCCTATTAAGACGTTTGTATATTTGTAAAATCAGAGTAGCAGCCATCCATCAGAAGCACAGGTATCTGCACGTTTGACAGTTTTCTGTCAAAGCGCAGCCGGGGATGAAAAATGTATTAATGCACATATCATATATCATAGAAGAAAAGCTGATTCATTCATTCAGACAACAGCTGTGATTTTGTATTATAGGTGAACTTTAATTAAATCTTGCTAACACTGAAACTCATCTCTTTATTTTCATTTTTTTTCTTTTTTATTGAGGAATTGTTTGCTTCCTGCACATGATTAATGAGGCAGGAAATCTGATTTGGACGAGTTTTTTTTTTTTTTTTTTAGTCAAGGATGATGATTTGCATATATTCTGTAAAAAATAAAAAATGGCCGTCGTTAGCTTGCCTGCTAGGGAGAAGCTGCAGTTCCTCAGATGGCCACTAGGAAGCCACTGCTATCAATGTTTCAAAACACTTTTAAGTAAAATTCACTTCACATCCTTTGGCCTTTAATGTAGCTCTGCGCCCCCTTGTGGTCATTTGAATAAGTGTTATAAATAGGCCACGGTTGTTAATGTAAAATTAACCGTATAATCATCAAAAAATAATCACATTTAAAGCTGCTTTATTAATAATTATGACTGATTTCTGTGAGTAATCATTTGTTTGAAACGCCAAACGGTGTCAGACAGATTTCTTTGAAAAAAAAGTCATGAATAATCGTGTGACTGTGACACTGAGAGCTTATTGTGTTGTTGCCTAATTAGTAGCTAATTAGCACAAGTAGTTCATCATCACAGAAGGCAAAGATAGATTGACGGCACAGTGAGGGCAGCCAGTGGAGTGTTAGGAACCCCCCCCCCCCCCTCTAAATCCAGAGAAGAGAGCCCTCAAGGTCACCGGCAGTCTTTGGAAAAACAAGTGAAACATGATTAGGGATTAGGGGATGTTTTGGAGCTGTGTTGTCAAAGCTTGCCTCCCCGTTGTCCCATCTGCCCATCTCCCCTTTCTTTCTCTCTCTCTCTCTCTGATTCCTGCCTCCTTATCTTGCCCCCCCGAAACATTCGTCACACCTCCTTTATTTTGAAAGCTTTCTCTCCCATCTGCTGCTTTTTTGTTTTGTTTTTTTCCTCTTTCTCTCTAACCTTCATCTCGTCGCAGGATAAACTCTCAGAGGAAGCTCGGAAACGATGCGACGGCCCCGACGAGAACAGCTCCCCGCAGGAGGCGCACACCTCGCCGGCGCTCCATCCCGAGCACGACGCCAGCCAAGCAGAAGACAAAACCAAGCTCCTTCTGGAGCGCCTCAAGGCCCTGGAGGTAACTTCTTCACCACTCACTCACCATCTTTTTGAATTTCGCCTACCTTTGTTCTCCCTCTCTCTTCTTTATACTTCATCCACACTTCCAGCCAACCCTTGGCTTTCCTTTGTGGCCAGCCCTGTCTGCCAGTTAGTGTCTGAAAGCATGACAGCTCATCAAATTGCGCAGTCCCCTCTCAGAGCAAAGTCATCCTGTGAGAGTCGCCGCTGCGGCCTCAGGCTGCACTCTCTCTCTTTTTTTTCCCGGTTTGTTTTCCTCTCTTCGCTCGGGGGATTTGAGCCGCCACCGGACACACATCCACTCAGATATCCTCAGCAATTAAAAGACTTTGTTAAATGAATCCTCGAGTCATACACATTCACTCCTAAGTGGCCCCACGTGGCTTCCTCTTCTTATTTTTTTTTTAGTAAACAGGAAGTGAAAGATCTAACAATGTGTCTTAGTAATAAAGGTATATTTATTCTGGATGTAGAAAATAGACCCTAATTACAGCAAAGTGGCAGATAATTGGCCTGTTTGCTCCTCCGCAGTGAAGTTATCGTCACAGCCTGGCAGGAAGTGTGGTTAAGCCGTCCCCGCGATCCATCTGATGAAGCCACATTACTTTAAACATTACATTTTATCAAAACTTTATCAGCCATTTTATTCCATTCCGGCTGGTGATGGATGCGCCACCGGCTAAAAAGCGGCGAGAAACAAAACAGAGGCGATACATCACTGCCCGCATAAACTCCACTGACACTAAATAAGCACTGCCCCAGCTCTTATTGCACCGGCTTAAATGATACTGTTCATTAAGTTGGCAGGCACGCACCGCAGGCTTAAATGAATACACCATGGTTTTCGGGAAGAAATGCATGCTGGTCATTTTCTGGATAGAATAATCCACTGTGTATAAAGGTAAATTTGTTCTTATGGTGGCGTTTCCGTAGCAACCAGTAGAGCAGTGAAACAAAAACCTGCACTGTAGCATCTCTTCAGTTAGCATTTTAGCTCCTTTTAGCGTCTTGTTTCGGTTTTATTGCTGCAGAAAAAAGTTAGCGATGAGCATAGCGTACATAATCCATCATTCACAACATGGATATAGTAAGCGTCTCCTAAAAATAGGAATGACATCAGCATTGGAAGACACACAATCTCTTTTTAATTACAGCCATGTTCCAGGGTTTAATTAGTCTGTGTTTCTCCCTCCAAGGCACCATCAGAATGTTTTGGGTTCGTAATTATGTTTCCACCATGTTTCCATCAAGGGATCGGTCGTTTCTACTAAAGGGCAGAGGGCGAGAGAAGCACGCTAGGCTGACAGCTCCTAATATGCTCGCCTGCTTTCTCTGACAAATTGGAAACTCCCGGAGATCAATAGGGCGCCGCCTCATCCACTCGGCAAGCGGAGGAGATATTCTTATTAGGTCCGAACTCCAAACGGTCCAGCCGCCGGCACCAAAGTTCAGTACCATAACTTCCATCCCCTTGACCTTTTTCTCTGTTGTGCTTGGTAATTCTTTTTATTGGCCCTCCTGGTTCAAAGTTGACATATGACCTTTGTGAAAGGAGCCTCCTCTTGAGCTGCAGCACCACTTGATTGCTGCCTCCGTCTCCCACCGTTACATCAGATCAAGCGTTTGTTTGTTTTTTTTCTTTGCAGGACGAGAACTCGGCCTTGGCCACAGAGAACGAGAGCCAGAGGGAACAGTACGAACGTTGCCTGGACGAGGTGAGTGTCTTTAGTCGTTGTGTTTCAAACCTCCAAAACACTTTAAACAATTCAAATGTGAGCCGTTAAATAGCCTTAACGTGACGTGAACTGGCAGCCATTTACATAACAATAGCACTTGTGTGCCCTGTGGTTATTTGTGAGAGCTCCATAAGTGCTGTTTAGGGAGCCACATGATGGGAATGAAGCAGCCTAGCTCACGGCAATGCCTATTTGCTGAGTCATTCTGGGAAAGGAAAGAGAGAGATGGAGAGGCAGGGGAGTGCTGCTTCAGGGACGTACTGTATGTCCAAATTGGCTCAGCAGACTTAGCTTAGCGTCTCCTTCCTTCCTGCTTCCCTGCCCCTCACTAAGATGGCTCAAGTCTGCCGTTCTACCAGTCAAACACCATTAACCCATGGTTTGTTTGATCACTTGCGGTTCCATGAGCGGGGCTCATTTCCACCACATTTACCCGCGCCTATTACCACTCAATACACTCCAAACAACCCGTTGCGGCTTCACACGGTATTAATGAGCAATCAATGGGCAGTAATCGGAGCTGCTTCTGCAATCGGCGTTGTGGTCTGGAGTGCGAGCCCCTTTGAGACCAGCAGCACTTAAGCCGGGCGCACCTCGGCTCCAACAACGGCCTGTCAATACCGTTGTTAGCAAGCGAGGTGCTGCAAAACACTTTTTTTTTTTAGCTCATAATATTTCACACTAGGTGTAAAGTGCAGTCTAAGGAAGCCCGCGAGGGTCATAACAACTAACTCTGTTTTTCTTTTTTTAGGTTGCCAATCAAGTTGTTCAGGCGCTTCTCACGCAGAAGGTTTGTTGTCAGCCGTCGCTATGGAAACCAACATTCGAAATGAACAGATGCTGACGGATATGGATTGTATGTGTGTTGTTGTTCTTCCGAATCAGGATCTGAGGGAGGAATGTCTGAAGCTGCGCACCAGGGTTTTTGACTTGGAGCAGCAGAACCGGGCTCTGGGTGTTCTGTTCCAGCAGAGGATCAAACCGGCATCTGACCTGCTGCTCCAGGTAGAGAACAGCTCATTCTCATGCATCTGAGGTTGTTGCTCTGGGGTGTGATGCTGCAGAAAAATGTTTCTGTTGTTTTCCCTGCAAAGATAAGTTCAATCTGAGGTTCCGTATGCGCAGTTTTAACGCTAAAACATCCAGTGTCTCAATCAGACAAACACTGCAGTGCTCATATACACTACAAACACACATTGTCTCGACTGGAGTGGCTGAAAATTGCCTCGGTTCATCTTCCCGGCCCCACAGTCTGTGTGCGCATTCCAGCTTGATCTTTAAGGTGTAATTATGAGAAAGCCTGACCTGCCGCCGTGTGTAATTTGTCCATTTGTTGTCCACAGTAATGCGCAGGGCAATAGGGTCAGTTTGGAAAATCGGATTTTTCTCCTTTTGCGTAATTGTGCAAATTGCTGTAGGGGCTTCTTCGGCATCCATATGAAAAATAGAGGAGAGCAGCTGTCAGTCTGAGGAGAAGAGAGGAGATGAAGAGGATGGTTCAAGTGAGTAAGACGGGTTAAAAGCGGATCAATCAGAAAATAGCCATTTGTTTTTTTTAACGTGGGACGTTTAACGTGCCTCCTTAATCATTTTTCGGTGATTCAGCGCTGAGAATTAATCATAATATGTGATCACGCTGCTCCGGATGTTCATTATGTGTGTGTTTGTGTGGGAGAGCTGTTTAAAAAAAAAACATTTATATTTATCACAAAAGGACTCCTACGGATTGTATTAAACAGAGAGACAGACAGTTTGACTATTGGAGGAGAATGTCATATAAATATGGAATAATATAGAAAATGAAATGTCTTTTCTCTCCTGGAGCCTCAGGCAGGAGTGAGACTTAATCACCCATAGGAGTGTCGAGTTTCCCATCTAGCTCTGGACCTCATGCTTATCAGTAATTAAATGTTCCCTAGTTTCCCTCCTCTGGGGCATCTAGAGTTCCTCCGATAAAGAACCGTAATGCTTTTGATCATCAGCGCACCCTCAGTTTAAGTGGTTTTCCCTTACAAACGGTGGAAAAATCAGACATTAACGAAGAAAAAAAAAACGATTTAAGAGCCGAGGTGGAGCCTCATCAAATATGACAGGCGAGCAAGCAATTGAGTCACCCATTACTAAGGTGCCTCGGAGCTCCAGGACACAGCAGCAAGACCTTGTTATTGTTCATGAAGTTTTAAGGTAAACACGCGCTCCCAAAAAAAACAAATTTAAACAGGTGATATTAAAATGAATGTGGGTTTTGTGTGCAGTATGATGAGTTTTAGACAGCTGCTGCCAATACTGACAAATATGTTTGGAAGCTGCTATTCTAGGCTTCCATTCATTATCATAAAATATGACCACTGTCAAAAAAACAAAAGCAGGGAAGAGCGCACAAGCTGACCAATGGAATTACTCAGTGAAAGGCCAATATTTGCATGATATACGACACTCTTGATGCAATTAACATTTTTAACTTCCAAAAAGTTCAATCTACCATTTCCTTCAACTATCCCCCCCTCCCCACCAGCGACCCTGTGACACTATTGACTGAATGCTTGATGAGGATGCTGACGAGGTGAAATCCAGCACCCCCAACGATAAGATCAGAGCCTCTGCCACACCCCCCATCCTGTGCCGACAGCCCGGCAATGCGGCACAAATCAAACCCAGGGAGATTTTTTTTTTTAACGAATTTTCACAAATCCCAGAATTAATCGTCGAAAAAACAGGCTATCGATCTGTTTCCACGGCGCCTAGTCGTCATAAAAAACAAAACAGACTTTTCTCTTGGATGTATTTGCTGCTTGGCTTTTGTTTTGGCCATCGGCAAACTGTTCCAGGTTTGTTTGTTCGTAAGAGAGACAAAAGAAGAAGGAAAAATGGTATGCTCAGGAAGACGTCTTTCACACAAAAGAAGTGGATGTTTATGAAAGATTAGAGCTGGAAGTGATGTTTGAATGACAGACACACACACACACACACACATATAAACTTTGATTGCAATAGAACAAATAGACCATAGCAAACTTCATGTGTCTGTACATATATACTCTCCAAGTGAGCATTTGTCTCACTAAGATCATGAGTTAATTTGAGTACGGGGAATCCAGTGTAATTAAGTCCGGAGATTAATATGTGGAAATGTATTTGGTTTTGTATCCTTCCCTCTTAAGCATGAGAGTTAAATAACAGAAGAGACTAGCGTATGAATTAAAAAAAATTCAAAGGAATCCCTTACTCCCTGATGCAATTATTTCCTGTTCACATTAGGTTTTTTTTCTGACATTAATGACTTTGAGGGGGGAGAGATTTATATATATATTTATATACTTTTTTTTTAATTACTATTATTATTTTTTCCCCCCCAGAAACTCCACTCTCGGATCATGGATCTGTCCACCGCCGATCTGCTCCTGGAGCCTGAAAGAAGCAAGGCCTTCCTACTTTCCAGGAACGCAGACTCTCCCTCTAACGTAATGCCTTTTTTTTGTTTTTTTTTCTTTTTCTTTTTTTTTTCTTTTACAGCCATAATGTATGATACCATAACCTCCCTCTCTGCCATCACTCCCAAGAAATCATTGCGAGATATTAAAATACAGACCTAACAATCTGAAGTCGTGACCCCTCCTGCGCTCCCAGCAGGAAGAGATGGCAGTATCACTTGGCACTAATAGGAATAAATCCTTGTCATGTTACCAGAAAACCATCGATTGAGACTCCATAGGAAGCTGTGGTACATTAGTCATCTTATGTATTATGCATTAAGGCCTGAAAATGCTCTTCTTTTGCTGCTCTGCCACATGATAAAGTAGATGACAAATGCATAAAGTGTATCCACTTATTTAAATAATCATACTGTGAGGAGTAGTGCGACACTAATTGGATGAACATCTGCCATGTTTTTGTTGAAAACTTGGATTGGTCCGTCAAATATCTTCAATCACGGAACTGACGGCGAGTTAATTCGCAGACTTCTAATGATCGTCTTCTCCCCTCGTAGGAGGTTCAGCTGAATGGAAAGGCGGGTCTCCCCGTGGCCAAGTGTCTGAGCCAGCTGAGTCTGACGGTCCCGGCTCCTGTGTACCCACGCAGCAGCTGCAGCAGCAGCGAGCTGTCCCTGTCAAGTGCATGCAGCGATTTCTCCAGCGGTTCGTACACCTGGAATGATGGACGCTCCTGTGGGAAAATGGTAAAAAGAAAAAAAAAAACTCATCTGCTACATGAATTTTTTTTCTTGCTGTTTAGAAAATTTAAATACATATATTGTTTTTCACCCTTTAGTCATCTCTGACGTGGGAGAAGCGTTTGAGTTTGGGTTCGTCAGCTCCGAGTAATATCTGCGCCCTCCCCGAGGAGCAGCTGCCGACCAGGCGTAAGGAGAGCCACATACTTGAGGGACTGAGGAAGCTCCAGAGGAGGAAACACAGGAGCTCCTCATGTTCATCCAAGGTCTCTAAGTCGGGCTACAAAGACTGCATGAACTCCAACGAGGGCATCTACTCCCTAGGGATCAAAAGTAGCAGCAAAGGTGTGTCCAAGCCTGTTGCCAGAGTGTCAGCTGCAAGGGGGAAGCATTTCTGTTACGATTCCGACGATGCAGATGATGAATTGGTCGGTTGTAGAGATAATATCCCCACTAAGGACGGCTGGTTTCACTCAAAGAAGCTGTCCCGCAGCATCTCGGACAGTCTGTGCAGCTTGGAGGGGACGCAGGAGACTGAAACCGGAGGGTCAAAACGCCCCCCCGGCTACGATTCAAAAGAGCGTCCAGAGAGGCTCATGAGCTTCATCAACAGTTTCCTCCCAGAGGGAGGACGGAAGTCGGCGTTTACTCGTCCATCCCTGCTCCACGCAAATCCTCCGGAAGGTCCTAACCGTGTCTCCGATGTGGACGATTCGGAGGAACTCATCTCTGAGTCCAGTGACGTCCGAGTGTCCTTCAGTCAGTCGCAAGCAGAGAGGCTGTCGAGGGACGCAGCCAAGATGCTCAAGCAGCAGTGCTTGAGGAGAGACATGGGGCGCACCCAGTCTGCCGATGGGAGGCCACGACCTTTCAGCTTAATTAAGGAGCCCAAAGCAGCCAAGTGCACCCAGTCTGAGGAGAGCATACTAGCAATATTTGACGCAGAAGGGGAACCTATCGAACTCTGTGCTCAGAAGCTAACATCAGATGCCACTGATATTAGCAAAACAGTCCCTGATTACACAGAACTCGTGTCACAAGAGAGGCCAACGAGGCAAAAATCCGCAAATGTAAGAAACTACACTGTCCTTGAGTCCCCAGAGAAGCCCTCCGAATACCAGATCAGAACTCGCAAAGCAAACAGTAGTAGAGAGGGAAGCGCAGAGAGACTGTCGATGCCGTTGACTCCTCAAAGAAAGCTAATCAAACCACCCAGTAACCGCGCCAATAAAGGCCACTCCATGCCTCCCATGAATGATGCAGCTCCTCCCAAGTCCTCAAAGATACCTGGTCGTAACAAACCTACAGGATCCCCTCTGAGATTGTCGAAGGGTTCCACCACCGAACTGACGAACAGTGGAGCGCCGGTTCAGGAGAAGTCTCCCTGTTCTCCGACGGTTAAGGTGTCCAGGTTCATCAAGACATCGGGAACCTGCTCGCAGAGCCCCAAGGCGGTAAACTCCAAGCTCCCCAGCAGGGCTGAATGGAGCAAAGGTCCCCCGTCCGGTTCCCCTCACCTCTCAAGGAGGCCATTGGAGTACGCAGACAATGGCGAACAGCCAACCAGAGACAAACACTGTGAAACCGGCAAAAACAAACTCAGGTCCCCTTCTCCTCCTCCTCCCCCAGGCCGCACCACCTCCCTACTGATCAGACCAAATTACGAAGGGTCACCTCAGGCACACAAAACTGGGGCGGCTCAACCATCCACACCGACCACTGTGAGGGGCCCACCCCCAAGCTACCACAACTCACTCGTACCAAATATGCAATCTACGCTACCCATCAAGGACAAAGACTGTTTAGACCTGGACGCAGGCTACGGGACTGCACTTGCACCTCAAAAACTGGTGGAAAAAACCAGTCAGCACCTTCAAAAGTCCCCCGCTATGACACCTACGAAAGGCACCAAGCGGATGTCCACGAAAGACTACCTCCCTTCTGCAAACTCAGGGTGTGCTCGAGAACCCGAAAATGCACCTAAAAGCTCAAAGAATGTCCCCCCTCCCTACAGCGCCCTCAGAGGGTCCTCATTTGCAAGTAAGAGAGGATCGACTCATGAAAATGTACATCAGTCAGTGCAAAAGACCTCTATTAGTTTACCTCTATCGCTTCAGGACACCCCTCAAGGTCAGGCAGAGCCACAGAGTGGTAAAGCTGTCGTCAGTCCGCCGGGTTCACTTATCACGTCTCCAAACCCGGCAGAAAAAACCTCAAAGACTCGCATCCCAATGGGATTTAAAGCATTTTTAAATAAAAATACTCCCTCTGTACCAGGCAAACAAGAGAAAGATCATATCAACTCGGTCTCCAAGGAGACTGTGACTTCAAACGCTTCCACCCAGTGTGACAGCTCGCAGCCGGCGTTCAGTATTGATTCACCACCCAAGATGTCTGTAACAGAGGGGAAAGGTGAAGTCCAGTGTAGGTTACTGGAAGAGGAAGTGCACGCAGATGAAGGGGACGCTGCCGATAAGGGGAAACGGAGCAGTCAGCTGTTCGGTAGATCCATATCTGTCACTACTAAACCTCATCTTAAGCCGGCCTTAGGGATGAACGGGGCCAAAGCCCGCAGCCAGAGCTTCAGCACCAACTACATCGAAAAACCCATCATCAACGTTCTAGACGGGCCAGGAAAGGTCCGAACCCAGATCATCACCAACTCAGGTGAAAGGGGGAACTCGCTGACAAGACAGAGTTCACTAGAGGCACCAAGTGTTGCCGAAAGCCCCGTCCATTCCCCAAGGACCAGGCTTAGCCACTACGGAGGTATGACAGGGTCGAACAGCCACAGCATCATCCCAGAGAGAATGAAAGCGGGGCCGCAGTGCACGGGGAAAGCGGAAGCGATCACCTCGCCTTCCCAGAAAGAAGCGCGCAGCTTACCCATCGACAACATCCGCAAGCCAGCGAAAGTTGCACCTCCAGTTTCAGAAACAACCACCCCGAACGAGCCGGACTCGCCGAACAAACCCCAAGACGCAGAGGAGAAAAAACCCAGCCCGACAGCATGCACTATCGAAGAGAAAGTCATGATGGGAATCGAGGAAAATGTGCAAAAATGTCAAGAACAGGAGAAGGTCACCGAGGCCAAACAGAAAACAGGCCCCTCTCTGGCGAACTGGTTCGGCCTCCGCAAGAGCAAACTTCCGGCTCTGAGCGGCAAAAAAGGCGAATCCCCTAAAGGGAAAGAGGAGAAGAAGGAGCCGAAGACAGGATCGGTGCTCGGAGGTAAACAGATCAAATCTGACAAGAAGAAGGATAAGAAGAAAACCGATGTCCAGCAGGAGGAGGCGAACAACAAACTGAGCTCCATTATGGACCACTGCAACAACCAGATGGGTCAGATCGCCAGTCAGATCCAGTGCACGACGGCTTTTATCGGCAAAGACCAGTTCGTGAAGGAGCTTCTCAGCAGGTGGGTAAAACCGTCAAGTTATCAGCCCCTAAAAAAAAAAAAGGGGGGGGGGGGGCGCCTGAATAAACGAGCAAATAAATAAATAAACACAATCTCATTTCCTCACAGGACCGCTGTGAAGGGCAGCTCGGTGTCTGCATCGCCGCCTGGGATCTCCACACCTAAGAAACACAGCGAAATGAAGGGAGATATAGGGATTTGTCCAGATACTGCTGTAAGTGCTGCTTGTTTGTTCACACACACACACACAAAATCCCCCCACTGGTTTTCACACTTGTACTGTATGTACATGTTCATCCACAGCCGCCTCTTCAGCCCCCGAAGGCTCTCTATTGATTCACATTGTGTTCTGACTCAGCCTACAATTCATCGCCTACTTTTTTTTTATTATTATTATTATTTTTATTGTTGTTGTTGCTTCTTCTACAACATCAGGCTAAGCAAGTGTTCGACTCCAATTATGACCTTGTGGGTCTTTATTATTCAAGAGAAATAAGTAAAAGGAGCAGGGTGACGTAGGAAATTGAATCCAGATGACTTATCGCGGCCACTCAATTCGACAAAAGGGCCATTTAATACCATCCCTTCTATCTCCTCCCCACAGAAATACAACAAAGGGAGGCACACTTTAGCTTCTTTTAGATGTTCTTTTTTTTTAAATAGCCTAATTAAAGTAATGTTTTGGTGCATTTATATATATTATTATATTACACCTGCTTTTGTTCACCTCCTAGACTCTAATAATGACTCAGAAGATAAGGCCTGAAAAGGGGGAGGGGCCTGATACGGCTTGTCAAGATCACCTCATAGGTAAGCAAAAATAT
>JAVQJX010103228.1:0-14715 GCA_036025115.1 Ambassis agassizii | reverse complement strand
AATCTTTACCTAAACCTAACCAAGTATTGCCAGTGGCTAGTAGTTTTAGTAACTAGTTTAACCTGAATAAAAGAAAGGGAATAACCATATGTAGCTACCATCTTACCTTGTATCTTCATCTACAGACATTATTTGTGATAACATGACCATCTGTAATGATGTGTAAGGATGTGTTACTCTAACTATACTTCTCTGGCAGAAGGAAGCAGCCAATCACAGCACAGCGTCTTGGGTTTTGCATGACGTTCTTAATAGCTGTTGCTATATAGCTCTGCTGCTGGCACTGCCGATAAAACACGACATGTCTGACTCTGCTTTTTTTTTCCACAGAAGATTTTCTTAATCTTTCCAGGACTAGCGCCAAGTGTGTGAGTCTAGCCCCGCCCCCCTCCCCCCATCCCTCTACCTAAATGATTCAAAAAGCAGGAAAGCAAGAATGAGAATGAGATGGTAAAAGCTCTCAGACATTAATATCTGCAGTTCTGGATGCCGTGTTGTGCATGGAAATGAGAGTGTCGCTCATTTAGTGGGGATGTGCAGTGCTGAGAGCTCAGACAGAGCGAAAAAAATAAGAGGAAATGACATTTTTGATTCTCACATATTTCTTTGCTTGATGAATACATCACATTACAGATGGTGAAACCAAGTAAAATGATTTCATGTCTCATCATAATTGTAATAATGTCATGAATGATGGGCAATTTTTAATGATTCATTTGTTCATATATAAATTGCTTTGCATCTAAGTAGTCCAGCCTGAGGAGAAGGATTTTCTCTGAACACGTGCCATGGTCATTATAAAGCTAAAATTAGGAACACGTGCTGCTAAACAAGCTTACTTTCTGCTTCCCACAAAAAAAATGGGCAGTCTCGGTTTCATATGGCTATTTCCAGTGGTATAATTTAATCAGCAAAATGCATTTGTTTACATTACTGCATCACATCTACAGATAGACATCTACCCATCAATCCATCCAGTCTCATCCCCAAGTTGTCAAATTGTGACGCTTGGTCAGGGCCCCCTACCACAGGGGGTCTGTGGGGGCGCATTACCATATGCGATGTCATGCTAGTATTTTACATCAAGTATAAGAGAATATGGTAAATATTTAATAGAGAAATGAATACATGAATTTCTCAAAAGAGGATGTCTGTGAAGGTTCTCAGAAGAGGATATGATGCATTGTGGGCAGAGCGCTAGAGAAAAACAGAGTAGCGACACTTCCTTAGAGTCATGTTGTAAAAAATGGTGGACCAAATTTGTCCCAACTTCCGGGTTATGGAGACGGCAATAGTTCCAAAGTGGGAATGGAACTCTGTTGTTCCTAATGGCTTGTCAAGAACAATTGCTGCTAAATTGAAGAAATAACAGCATGTTAAACTTTTTTTTAACTATGGGAGTGAGATTGAGGAAACTGCAGGGGACATGAATTCATGACACACATTGGATAGAGCTTGTTAATGCTGTACTGATACCAAATATATCAAAGAGAGCATCACTATACATTTACAGTATGTGTATACTGTTGACTGCAGCGACATCAGTGTTGATATGGAACCACCTGGCTAAAACATTGTGAAGTGAAGGATACCGATATCTTGTCAGAGGGAATTTATTGTGTGTGACACACAACAACTTCACATGCTCCCCCAACGACTGCAAAGGAAGTCACACACACTTTCAAACTTTCAAAATAAAAGCTCTGGTGAATAAAATGTGAAAAATGTGAAAGAATCTCACATTTAGTGAGTTATTAAATAAAGGTGTTCATTAAGAGTTTATGTGAGGAATATAGATGGAGGTCAGGTAATGTGGAAATTAAAAATAAATATGGATGAAACATGACTCTGATAAAACAACAGTCTGTTCCAGACTGGAGTCAAGACATCACATGTCTAATACTTTTATATTTCAGCAGCTTTTTCAAGTACTGTTTTAATTCTCACCAGATAGAGAGAGAGAGAGAGAGAGAATAGAGAGAGAGAGAGAGAGAATAGGGAGATGATGGTTCCTCAGCCCTGCTGTCCACGTGCACAGAGGAGATAAGCAGCAGTGCTGAGAAGCCAACTCGACAAACCCTAACGCCACTTCGGCTTTAAAGCTGGACACAGCACCGAGATAGACTGCACTTACACAGAAACACACTGGCTTATGTAATGCTTTCCATTCAACATTCGTACACCCACACACTCCCTATCTGCCCTATATACTGGCTTATTTTAAACCAACTTTAATTTCCATGTTTAGTGACTAATGGGGCTTCTGAGGAAATGGCGACAGCACGTACTCTAGAACTGTTTCCATTGTTTGATCATCCAACTGACATTGGAACAAATAAGATTAATACAGTAGCATTTGGAAGAGTTTCAAAAAGAGACAGTCTTATGCTGCTTCATTGTCAAACCTAGCTTAGGTTTGGTGAGGTTCTGTTTCTATGTCTGTGCAGCGACAAATAATATGTTTCAAAGCAGTGACTGTAAAGAAATATGGACAAGACTCTATACTGTCATCATCACGGTGGCAGTGCCCGACTCCGCCTAACTTCCTGGGTATTCCCAATATAGGCAAACAAATGGAGTGGAAGTACAGCACAGGTTTGTGGGCAACAAGAAATTTAGGGTATGACGTGTCAAACTCCAAGGTTCAGACGCCAATGCAGGGTCAAGGTTGAAGCGAGGCATCTGGACATGAGGATGTTTCTGTGTGTGTGGGTCTGTGTGAAACTCACAAACAAAGGTTCTAAATGTCTTTGATACTTACCTGTGTTGGTCTGACTGTCAGCACCAGGTGAGTCTAATGACTGTCTAATGACTACGAGCCTGCAGAGGGCGCTGTGTAATTGTCCACCACCTCTGTTAAGGGAAGGTTTTTCCAACTTCCAAGACTCAGCAGTTCATCTACACCTCTAAGAAAAGGACACAGAACAAGTCCTATACCAGAGTTGGAGGACAACAATGTCCACATTTTAGAGAGGACAGGTGGTATGAAAGAGAAGTCAAAGAAGCATCTATGTTCAGTTGGAAAAAACCCTTCCTTTAACAGAGATAGTGGACTCAGACATCATCTTCCTTCCACTTATAACACAGTGCTGCCTTCTATTCCCTACCCATGAGTCCAGTAAGAACACTGGGTGGTTAACAGTCATTGCACACACCTGGCCCTGATAGACAGACCAACAGAGGTAAGTATCAAAGATACATTTAGATCCTTTGTTTGTTAGTTTCACACACACACTGAGGTCCTTTACTACATATAAACCTGACGTAGAACTGATGAAGCTGCTTGGAGGAGCACAGAAACATCTTCAAGAAAACTCTACAAGTCCAGATGACCTGCTTCAACCTTCTGAATGAAAAATGACCTGGATGACTGAGAATCTTCATCAACAGTGTTTAAACTTGTAGTTCCCCCTGCAGCCTCTGGGGCCTGGCTCCGAAAGTGAGCAAATCCTCATAGACTAATAGGTTAAAATGTCCAACTTTCCAGCAGAAATAAACATGTTTACAGCCTGGTTCAAACAATGATTCTGCTCTCTTTTGATGAGTGTCAAAAAAATAAAAAAAATAAATACTGCAGTATCACAGCGCGGAGTTACAAATGTTCCTTATTTAATCCAACAAAAATGGAAAAAGTCCCTGAGTGTCCAGAAAATGCTGTTACTGTCACTGTTACTGTTACGACCCGAGGCTCCTCACTGAGCTTTGAAACATATGGATGACAAAATCCCAACAAACACACATCTCACATCTCAAGGCCTTTTTCACTAAGTTGATGAAGTTTTTTGTTCATTATTAAGCACATTATCTTTTAGTAATACAGATATATTATGATCTAATCCTACATTTTCAGTTCAGTCAGAAGGTTAGAAATACAGAAATGCTGTTTTTAATGCACAAGTGAAGCCAAATCAGAATATATCAGCCATTGTGAGAAACTGGAGTCTGATATTATCCTACATAAAGATATCAAACTTATATATAGTTCTGTAATCATAACCACACATATACACAGTATACTTGTGAGGACGTTTCTATATACTGTATATAAATTCTGTTTTTATGTCTCTTTCCAAACGTCATCCTCTAATATTTCACTCCTACAAATTGGACTGTTGATACATATCAGGGAGAAAGTGAAGCAGCTGCTGCTCTCACATCTGCTGTCAGGAGGATGTGATTTATGATCATATCTGACATGCCGTGATAACCAGAAGCACGTTATTTAACTCTCTCTGTTTTTCAAATGCACTTAATGTGAATCAAATGCCAAAACCCTGATCCAGTTTGAACATGATACCATCACTGTACCTGTGCTGCTTCATGAGGATTTCATCAGATTGGAGTAAGAGCTCAGGGTGACTGACAGGAGCTCTGAAAGCACGAGGAAGCGACTGAACGTCCATGTTCTGTTTCCTGGTGCCACTTTAAATCTTTCCTAATGAGTCGGGATGGAAAAAGCCTGAAGCGCAACATAAACTCCACGGCTCATATCACTTATCAGCTCGTTGGTGGGAGCGCGGGGTCACCGCCTCTTCGTACAGAGCGGACAAAGCTTCCTTGTTGCGCCTGTCAGAATGAGTGAAAGCTTCATGGGTGCAATCATAACATTTTCACGTTGCGGTTTTAGGCCTCTTTTCAACCTGTGTGGTAGGGCTGCTGCTGGTTGGTACGGGTCGGGGACTCGTGTCCACGGGTCATCATCAGACTGCTCTCCGTTCAGACGCATAAACACGAAGGCCAGAAAACGTCAAAGACAGCCTGATGTTTCCATAAGAAGCCATAAATCCCATTGTTAATACGTCCACATGCTGGCTGCGGTGCCCATGTTCCATGATTTGTTGTGATGGGATAAACATGACTCGATGTCGTTCTTGTCTGGCTCACACTGATGCACCTGCAGCTTTATGAGCAGCAGACAGACGCCATTTAAAAAGCACACGTGTTGCTTTTTTTATTTCCTGTGAGAAAATGTAAAAATGTTTGATCACTGATTGATTAGCTGGCTAACCTGGATGATTATGTGTTGAATGCGTTTCAGGCCGCCTCTGTGTGATCTGTACCATCTTCTTCATGCCTGAAGAAGCCATAAAGTGTTATGAAGCTTCATAACCGTCTGCTGTCAGCGCCCTGTTGTTGTTTTACCTTGTAGAACCTTTGTAGCATTAGCAGCGGCTCCTCTTTTATCCTCCCTGTCTGGGATGGGTTTGAAGAGAACTTAACTTGTATCACGGAGGTCAGGAACCAGATGGGGAAGTGGCTGAAGGACAATAAGACTTGGATCCCTGTCATACCTGTGATTCTTCTGCTTTGATTTATAGACTTTGATGCATGCAGTGCTGAGCAGTCTGATTTTAAAGTTGCACAAACCAGACAGTAGACACATAAAAACTGCTTGAGGCTCTGCCGGAGGGAACAGTTAGGATTTAAAGGGGGAAACAATTGTGGTGCTTTTCTTTTCTTTTCTTAAAAATAATTTAGATTTGAGAGGTCAACCAAGGAAACTTTCTGGAACAGCATAATATATTATTTTTGGAGCGTTTCATGGCATTTTAATCCATTTAATCCATCAAGCAGCAACTTCAGGGCCAGAAAAAGCAATGCCAGAATTTGCAGTTCATCAAATGGCCACTTGAGGGCTTGACTCGATCCTTAATGACCCCTCAGCTGATGTTCCAGATGTTTTGCTGCACAGAAACCCCCGGGTCCCTTAGGGTCTTGGAAAGGTAGCAGCATTTTTTAAAGGCCTAAAAGGGAGCAAACGATGTCAAGAATCCAGAACGGTGCCGTTAAGCCAAAGACAAAAGAGGAGACAGCAGGTGTGACACAACATGAGGCATCAACACTCAGTATGTCTCTGTTTACAGTTAGCATCAATAATATTATGTTAGCAAGTGATTTAACTTCCAGGTAATCCAAAGGTGGGGGGTGGGTGTGCAGCCATGGAGACAAGAAGCTTAGATTTCTTATTAGTAAGTACTCATTTCCTCAGTTATTAGTTAGCAAATTTGTTGGTCATGAGCTCTGGGTAGTCACTGAAAGAATGAGATCGCGAATACAATCGGTGGACATGAGTTTCCTCAGATGAGGCTGGGCGCTTCCTTAGAGACGGGGTGAGAAGCTCAGTCACTCAAGAGGAGGTCGGAGTGGAGCCGCTGGGGTTCCCCTGGAGGAGCTGGAAGAAGTGTCTGGGGAGAGGGAAGCCTGGCCTTCTCTGCTTAAACTGCTGCCCCCGCGACCCGGCCCCAGATAAGTGGTTGAAGATGGATGGATGGAAATTTGTTGGTGCAACCTTTTTTTTCCAGCATAGATTAACTCGCCTTTGAAGCTGCTCTCATGTGGAAACCTTACCATCTCCTTACCTTCTACTTTAAGATTTCATACAGATTTAAAGTGCCCACACTTTACAAAGAAAATAGAACATTGAAAAATTTTGTGTTGAGACATTGAGGTCAAAGGTCAAAGATTGGCTGCCTGTGAACAACAAACTACAAAGGTCACTGGATGATGAAGAGGGATGGACGATGCAGCACAGCGGTTTGTGAGAGTCAGCACTCAAAGCGAAATGCCCCATAAGAAATAATAGAAACACAGATGATTCATTCAACAAATCAATAATGTTCACGTAAAAATGATTCATACTAAATATAGTAAAAATAAAGAGTGAGGCACAAGAATGAGAGCTGATTACCCATGATCTACAGGGAGAGAGACTCATCAACTGAGCTGTGATCACATGACAAAGACAGGAATCTAAAGCACTGTGACTCAGTCAACAGAGAAGGTGAACACCGCAGTGATGTCAGACCCTGATTTACTGTGTCCAGAAGTTCAGATAAGGTTTGTTTTTTTGGACGCCGTGAGAAGATCCTGTAAAAAGCCTGCAGCCCTCCCAACAACCTGGAGCTTATAGAGACAACAGACCGCGCCGTAACACAATCACCCAACCAGGAGACATATTTTTGCAGCCTTGCTGTCACAGTTGACGTTGGCCCCGATCAAAAACCAATCGCACCATGTTACGAGGTTCAAGCAGAGGAAGTGCGTCTCTACTGAAAGTCAGAAAACAGGCGTGCGGCGAGTGGGCGGCTGGTTTTTTTTTTCCCTAAAGGTGTTGCTGGATCTTCGGTTATAGGGTGCATGTGACGGAGTGATTTAGCATCTGCTGCTGCTGTAATCACAAACACAGTCGCTCATCTGACCGACGGTGAGAAACGTTTTCCCTCTTTGCTGCTTTTTTTTTTTCCTCATTATGAATCCGCTGGGAGTGTTTGATGACAAGTGCCTGGGTTTTTACATGTCCTCATACAATGATATCTTATTACTAATGTGTTTATTGAAGCCATTTTCCCAAAGAAAAGTGGAGCTGCAGTCCAAAGAAAACCAGCCAAAAGCTACAAAAACACATGCTGATTCTGTGCAGTGTTTAAATAAGAAAACGATAAACTTGTTTCCATTAATTGTAGTTTTTTTTATGTGCACTCACAGAAATGTCTGTTTTTCTCCTCCTTTATGTCCTTTCACTCTGTGCTGCAGAAAACAAGACCACTGGGAGGGAAACGTAATCGCCCACACCTTGCTGAAAGTCAGACCTGTATATAACAGCTTACAATCCCAGCAGTTTTTTCTTCTTAAAATTTGCTGATTTATCCACCATGTGCACATCCCAGGTTCCTGAGACGGCTTTGCATAATATGGTATTTGACAGCCGGATGTGATATGAGGAAAAGGAAATAGGATAAAAAAAATTCCATTTCAGCAGTGGACTCTGAACTTGGAAGAGCTAATTCTTCTTTTTTTTCATCTCCAAATTGCCAGGTGTAAATCCGTCCTGGCTCTGGGCCTGACAGGAGACAGGATGATGAGGGGGGGCAGAGTCTGCAGAGCTCAAACTGAGCTGCATTGAGTGGGAGTCCTGAAGTGACTTTTGATATGAAGAGTGTCAGTTATATCTCCCAGCTGCAGATGGATGAGGGTTGCTTTGATCGATGGGACTGGACCCAGTACCTGGACGACTCCTCCAAAAAAACTCAGGAGGAATAAAGCTCAGGAGTTGAGTACTACACGCATTAAAGTCAGAAGTTTTACTTCTGGCTTATGTTTTAATGTCCACCTGGATTCAATGCGCTGCACACTGAAACTTTTTTTTTTATATAAAATCTGCTGAGAGGGTTTAAGTGAGGTCTGCTGGAGAGAAAGGCTTTTTAAAATCCAGCACTTCAACAGTCCAGCGTTCATTCTGAGCCTTAATCTTGAATTGCATCTTTGGGCAGCTTTAAAATATAGAATCATGTTGTGTATTTCTTTGAAGTGCTGCTCCTACAGTCAATCCTCTCTGCACTTATTGATGAATATGATAGAGGTCAATGCAACCAATGACTTATACACACTTTAAGAGATGAATTTACAAAGAAAGAAAGAAGATGTGAACATATGCATGAAAAAATGGACCACAAACAAAAAGTGAAAAAAGAGGCTTCAAATCATCACATGTGCAGTCTGCAGCCGAACTGCTGCATCAGAAACAAATATTGATCACAGTTGATTGAGTATTTGGTCTCTGTTTTCTCTATCAAGCCATCATTACAAGATGTCACATGACTAAAGGTTGAACTACAGACACGACCTAGTTCTGCAGGAAGAGTTCAGATGTCAATATGAAGCTCTTACATTTCTCCCTCTAAAGACTCACTGTTAGTGTTTGGAAACATATAAAAACTTTGTTCTGCTTTGTTTACATTGTTGGTGGTTCATACTGACAGAAATCAACTTTTATGCTTTCTTCATTTTTCCTCAATGTAAATCATGGTCAGTGAGGAGTGATGGATAGTTTTCCACAGCAGTGAGAGTGGAGCTTAACTGTCTCCATTGATCCATTGTTTATAATGTGTAAGAAGATAATCCTTTCAACCTGTGTGTAGTTCAATTACAGACGACGTTAGTGTCAAAACATAAAGAAATTATATAAACGCAGACAACCTTTCAAAATAAGTGGAATTACATTTTGAAAAAAATGAAAAAACATCAGCAGTGGAGTCAAATATTTTCATTCCTCTGGAGCTCATTGTGAAGTGTCTACCTCCTTTGTGTCTACATGCTTTGATATTTAATTGCTGCTCATTGAGTCTGTATGTAAAAAAACACACACACAGAGCTGTTAAACGCTTCAGATGGAGGCCAGCAGCACACTGGCCTCCATCTCATCAGAAAGTGACGCTATCACAGCCGAACATTTTCAGATGCCCGCTGGAATTACTTCCAAATGGGCGTGGGGTTTTCCGGCCTTATCCATCTTTTCCATTTTTTCTTAAAGGAAAACCAAACAGTGATTGTAAAGCTGGTTGAGGTCATTAGATAACAAGAGGTCGCCTCTTTCTAGTGTAACTTTCTCTGATCCTGCAGCTTGGTAACAAAATCAAACAGCCATCAGGAGGAGCGTCGTGTTCCCGCTGTGGAGCCGCGGGATCAGGCGGACGCGTGACATCATCAAAGCTGTGTGCGCACGTTTTTGTTCCTCTCTGAAAATATTTCTTTCACAGGCGAGCAGCGGAGCTCCTGGTTGTTTTGTTTTGGGTGGTTCTCAGATTTGCCTGCCAGCAGCATCCATCCACTTAAAAACAACAGAGCGGAGGATTCAGAGGCCAGCTCAGGCGGCCGCAGGGCTCCCAGCGAAATAACAAGAACCAAATGTTTCTGAGACACTTCTGTCTTCTGACAAGATTCCACTTGAACACGTCTGCATGATCAATTGATCAGCCATTCGTCATCGGGCAAAATAAACAGCCTTTGTTGAAAGATGTGCGCTCATTGCAGCACATCTGTGAAGCATTGCACTCATGACAACCTGAACATCCATACGTCCTGACCAAACCGCTTCATACGAACCAAAACTAATGTTTACACACTTAAATAATAAAGTTTTATGTGTGTTACAATAACAACCCCTATGCAGAGTTGGTAAACATGAGCGCTCTGCACGCTGTGAGGCTTTAAGGCAGCAGCTGAACCCTTTTCTGGTGACTGGAGCTTTCCCCGTTCGATTGAAACGACCTTTCATCGTACTCAGACCTGAGCAGCTCTCTGAACACGTCCAGGAAACCAATCCAAAACGAACAGCACTTTGTATGAGGCTGAAATGGATATACACAAAGCACCACCAACATGCTTCATAAAAATTCCTAAGAAAACAGGTCCATGAGCTGTAACATGACTCTAAATGTTCATTTTGTATCTGCTTTCTGCCTTCATCGAATTTAAACTGGAACAAAGTCTAGAAACTTTAAAAGTGCTTTTCTCTAACAGGAAGTGCTGCTTCAGTCACAGCTCACATTTCACATGTGTCAAAATACATTATAATATATGTGCTGTGAGTCATAATAACAAAACCATCCCATGACAACCATCCATCACAAAGCTATGAGAACTAACAACTTTTACTGCAGTTCCTCTGATGGCCACTTGAGGGATGGCTTTAAAAGTGAGTCAGTTCCCCACTGTCAGTTACATCAGCCACTTTTGCTCAATCTCTTTGCACATATTGTTATTAACCAGGAGATAATTGGACAGGTGGAGCAGATAGACAAAAATAGTTGAATTTACAGTCCAGAAGGGGGCGCTGTTGTTATATTACAGAATTAACAAGTACACACCATCGATAGCAAAATAATGGACACTTTTCCTGACGTCCCCTGTTTGTTTTATGCTTTGTACAATGTGGACTGGCTGACTGTTTATTTCATCACAAAACAGCACAAAATATATTTTGGAACACTCCAAAGTGGGTGAGTGAAATGACATAATCAATAAACATGAATCAAAATCCATGATGACAAAAATAGAGCCCGTTGCAGCAAACCCATGACCTCTCACCTCAAATATTTACATCTGAATAATATCAACATGAGCTTTCAGCGACTCATCAGAATGAACTCAGTGTTTCTCATTAACTTTGACAGTCATTTAATCCCATCATGGCCCTCCAAACCCATCATAATCCCAGTTTAATCAGTCAGTCTTTAACCTTCCACAGTCATCAGTGACCGGATTATCATTTAGGGAGACACATCTGTGGCCAATTCATGTTATGTGAGTGACCCTGTGAGATGATACAGGAGATAAAACATGCCGCACTCAAGTCTCCTTCGGACGTAATCCCCTCAGATCTCAGCTCAGGACCCCAAAGACGTATCGCATATCTGCTAATCATTTTCTAAACTGTTTATTGAAGTGACTCCCTGTCTGGTAGATGATAGGTGAGTCTTGCTTCAGGGGGTCATGCGGGGTGAAGGTTTCATCATCAGCTCTGGGCTTTTATAATGGAAACAACAATTGGCATTTTTGGTTCACTGACTAATTTTCTGCCGTGTATCAGGTGTCTGTGCGTCTGCAGCGAAACTTTAACGTACTCCTGCGAACGTTGGACAAATAAACAAACCATGGCTGGAAACATTCGCTCATCTCAGAGGCGGCTTAGACGGTGATTCCTCAGGAAAATATTCATTACAAATGTAAGTGTCGCCAAACGCTCGGCGCAGACATTTCTCCATTTTCAGATGTGAGATTAACCTGAGTGACCTCTCAGCTGGCGCTGTCTGAGGTTTATTCTGGGTTCCGCTCAAAGCTGCTACAAATTGCAGAGCAAGAAGAAGGTTGGACGCGTCGTTGTGTATTCACGTTTTGCCAACACTGATGTTGCACCGTATACTTTACACAGTGGAATAAAGAATCTGCCAACAGGAGCAGCTGCACAAATGGATCTGCTCGAACTGTGTCACACCAACAGCGCAAAGAGAGGGCTGGATGTGCAGCATACGAGCAGCTCGGAGCCATCGATGATCTCTGATGTATAGACGTCAGTGAAAACAATATATCAAAGTATAAAAATCAGAAGGTGAAAGGTCGCACTCTGACAGTTATCTCTCTCTCTCTCTGGTGGTTTTAATTTTCTGCTGTCATGCCTTAAAGCCATTACAGCCGTTCCTGCCAAAACAGACACGGGACTCGCTGCTGCGTTCGTGTGCACTGTTCCTCACATCGCCCACATCACAGTATCTCAAATGGAGCACAACTATCCCCCGCTCTCTCTCCATCATTTCATACAACATCTGGCGCTGTGGGGCCGGCTCCAAGCTCCGCTGGAGGTCCGTGTCGCCGCACATCGCAGAGGACCCTCCAAGAGAAGACGAACCGACGTGCTGGCAGGTCTGCATCAGAGCCGTGTTCCTCATGCATGAACATCTGTCCACGGCTCTGCAGGATGCAGCTCTGCTTTGTGTTCGTGCGCCTGAAGACGATGATGCACTACAGCATGGAAAGAGTTTGCTCCTGCGGTCACATCTTGGTACAAGAAGAGTTGTGATTCATGGTTATTTTGCACACGTTTTGGCTCCATTACCATAACACTGAAAATTCATATTGCTTCAATCTTCTTTCCTTCTGTGAGGAGTGGAACGATAAGTCCGTCACCACAGAGGGATGTGCGGGAGTTTTCATTCTACTGAGTGAGGAATAATTAACTTCACCAAATCACAGCAGGAACACAGTTTAATTTACCACAGGAGATTTATGCTAATTGGCAAAACTACTGCAAAATAAAGTACAACCAAACACATTAGTGAGAAAAACAGACTTCCCAGAAGCAGTTTGCAGAATAATTAAACACAGTTATTCCTCTTGACGGATAAATGGCACATAAAATTCCACTAACCATGATTTTTGTTTAATCAACAACTGATGAAACATCTTCATTCATTTAAAGAAATTTACTTCACCTGTAGTTTAACATGCAGGCATATGAGGATTGACTCATTGTTGGCACAACCTCTAGTGGACACTGACAGAACTGCAGTTTGTTACACTTTTGTGGGTCGTCACTTGGTTAAAGGCGGCATATGTAACAATGTATGTAAGAAAAACAGTCACTATGGCCTCCACCCCTTCCCCTCCAGACTCCAGGTTGCCAGAGCAGATGGTGTATCCTCCGTCAGCAACGAGCGAGTAGCAACTATGGCGAGCGACGATTCCTGCCTCCAATATCTGTTTGTGATTGGAGCTCTTTTAGGTTTCGTTGCCTCCACCATCGTAGCTCAGTCGTAAACTGTCGACCTGCAGCTGAGACTCTACTGACTGCAGTGATCTGTAGACGGCGGTGGGCGGAGCCTCATGACAAAACAGGATTTCAAAACATCAACGTGGAACTTCAAACGATCACTAGTTACATTTTAGTACTAACTAACTATCAAACTAGGTTGTTTGGTATAAATACTAAAGAATGAATCAGAACAACAAAATAATAGTTAAAAATGTGACCTCTGCTAATAAATAATGAACATCTGCCAGCCTGTTGAAAACAGAGAGAACCACATATGGAAAAATAAAGACGACAAGCAAAGAAAAATACCAAATAGATCTTCAAATTTGGTGAAACTGTGGTTTGGATGAAGATCCAGTAGTGGAGGAGGAGAGTCTACCTCAGCAGCACAGTTTTTTTCCCCTCTCTTGGCTTTGTGTCTGTTTCTTTGTGTTCATGAGAGCAGAAAAAAAAAAGAGTCTGGTCTCCACTCGTTCCAGCACAATTTGTTCCCTCTCTGGATTTAAATCATGAACTCTGAATGTAAATATGTCTGCTGATCCTGATTCCACAGTGTAACATCAGCTCGGGCTGCTAAAGGAGCTTCCAGGAAGTGAAATGTGAAGAAGACTGTCATAACAACAACAATTTAAAAATGGTGGAAATTATGCTTCTGACGTCTTAAAACATACAAATCAGGGACGTTGCAGAAAAGAAACGCTGATGAAGGCTGATGATGCTTCTGCTGCAATCAGAGCAAAATACTAGTTGGACACGAAAGATGCCAAACGATACTGTGCGTAAACAAAGATGGAGGAACTGTATACATGCTGTCAGCTACAGACTCTGTAGGAGAGCAACGTGGAGCTCTCTGAGGATTTACTCACTACTGGATCCAGGCCAAGTGGCCATTTGAGGAAGTGCAGTTTGTGACAAGTAAATTTCCATTAATTCAGACTTCACACTCGGCCATGATGAACCCACAGTCCATGTTTTCCACCTTCAGTCTGTCCAAAAAGTCATGATAAACTACAACATAGCAAAGACACAACAAAAGTTCAAAGGGTTCCTGACGGTACCAAACATGGCGTGCGTGAGACCAGCTTGCTTTCTTTGACACTTTCTCTTGAATCTGAATCAACACCTCCAGCATCTCTGTGCTTCTGGCATGGCGGGCCTGTGAAATACGTTGTGGTTTTTGGTTCTGGACGACTGCACTATGTCAGAGGCAGGTGGTACACGTCTTAATGCAGCGAGGCTGGTCGTAAGCGTTCCAGAGGAGACCATCACTCAAAAAAAAAACAAAAAAACGGAACTGTTCAAACCAAAAACAATCATTTAAGAAGGAGGAGGCTGACATATATTAACTCAGACGTGTCTTTATCGTTAAAATATCCTGACTGCTGGGCAGATATGGGGGCATATCCCAGGCTGTGTCTGAGTTTGATACCAGAACCCTGATGAATGAGTCTTTAATGTGGTGCATGGCTCCTGCAGACCAAAACCAAAAGGAGGAATTTGGACTCGCATCTTTGCATCTGGCAGCAGGAGCAGTGGGGTAGCCTATCCTGCAAGTGGAAACTTCACCTCATGCAAAGATAAGAATGAAAGGAGGAGGGAGAGGAGGAGAGGGAGGAGGGGGGGGGGGG
>JAVQJX010103214.1:0-10588 GCA_036025115.1 Ambassis agassizii | reverse complement strand
TGTGTGAAAAAGAACAAATGTTTGCAGCTCTTCTGTATTACTTGTGACATTTCTTGTTTGCTCTTTTTTAGACAAAGACCTTTGTATTTGCATGTCCAGGGAAAGACCCAAGAGCAGGTCAACAGTAAGTACCTCTTTTCTATCTGCTCCACGTGTGTTTACCTAATATAACTAAATTACATTTCAAGAGTTTCTTGGGTGATCTTTGTTGCAATGAGTTGAGTATGGATGATATTCAAACATTATTTATGTTTCTGCAACACTAGAGGCTGTGATGAGGATAAAAGAAATTATCTCTGAGGATGTGATGAGGGCATCAGCAGCGTCAGGTGGACAGCAGGTGCCTGTAATGCCACCGCTCACACTCTACCCTCAGCCCCCTCGACCTGTCATTCCACCTCCTACTCTACGGATGCCCGGTGCCACCTCGGTACCAGGCCAGGGTCATCGGCCTGCAGCTCCTCATTCAGGGGTAGGCAGACAAGATGGAATGTTTTCTGCTAGCCAGATGCCAAGAACAGAAATATGTAGTATGAGTCCGCAATTTGCAAATGGAGGTAAAGAAAGTGATGCAAATGAAGACTATATTGCAGCCACTGATACCCACCTCCAAAATTAATTAGCAGAGAGAACATCTGTGGTCTACAGTGAAAAACCTTGGATCACTGCATCTGCTTACAAAGCTATTTTACCTCATCAAACTTATTATCAGCAGCCTAAATGTGCAGGTCCATAAATTACTCACATTCCCTCATTCTTTTCAGAGTTTTGTACACACTAAGATCTTTGTGGGACTGGACCAGGCTTTGCCTTCATTTAATGTAAATGAAAAGGTGGAGGGGCCAGCAGGTTCATACCTGAATCACATCCAGACTGAGACGGGGGCTCGAGTCTTCCTCAGGGGAAAAGGTTCTGGCTACATAGAACAAGCATCAAAGCGAGAGTCTTTTGAGCCTCTTTATGTCTACATCAGGTTTGTTCTTTCCACATACAAAAGAGCATGACAGGACTTGCTTTGTATTAAAATCTAAAAACTCTTGCTTTCTGTTGATCTTTTACTTCTATTTCATCCAGGTTAACGATTAATGTTCATTTTGTCTATTACAGCCACCCAAATGCTGCTGGATTAGAGGCAGCAAAGAAACTCACAGAGAGCCTGCTGGAAACTGTACGTTCATACTATCATCACCATAAATATATGAAACTAATTTAAGTATAATCGGAGGTATAAGAAGGTGAAACTATTGTAGTGTATAGTTTTCACTGATACCCACCTCCAAAAGCAAATGTGGTAGTGTGAACCACCTGATCTCCAGAGATAGGTTTTGAGTGCTCTGCACCTACCCACAGTGCCCCAGCTGAAAAGAAATGTTTTTGTTCTTCCCAATGTAATCTTCCCATTACATACTTACTGTTCTCTAACTTTCTCCAGGTGAGAGCTGAACATGCCCGACTGGTGTCCGCGTACACAGCCACAGGCTCAACACAACGTGAGTATTCTTTTAGGCCTCATAACATGACAGGCACATTTCAACAGTGATCAAATATCAGGTACTAACTACACGCATTCTTCTTGTGGTAATTAATCCTCCCTTGATGACTTTAGTGGCTCAACAATAGGTTGAAATAGTAGGTCACAGATGTCAAAACACCCTGTTGTTGATCCATGTGTTATATGCTATTAACTCAGGGTTCTATACTTTCATTTCAGCATACGCAGCACATGGATATCCACCTAATAGCAATTACTCTAGCCAGGGGTCCTGGTATAACTACCCAGCAAATGGGTATGCTGGCGGCTATTCAGCGTACCCAGGAGCCGGTGGTTATTGGAGTAATGCAAATGGTCCCCCAAGTCATTCTAACATGTCGACAAACCCTCCATCTTCTCAGGCAATGGTTCAGTATCCAGTGTGTCCTAGAAAAACGCACTCCTATCTTGTCCAGGTAATTCACTTGATTTTTTTTTTTTTTTTTTTTTTTTGTCAGCGAGGTGGTTCAGGTAGTCTGAAACTGTGCAAAAAAACAAAAAGCAAGGTGAATGTTTTGTTTTAAGTTAATAGTTCAATGAAGGGATAGGTTATTAATTTAAGTGCAAGTGTAACCCGTTGAAGCATTTGAGGAGATGCAGCAGCATCAGTTTGTATGTGTTGGTTCTACTCTGTACCAGAATCCGGATAGCAGTGAGCAAGTGGAGCCTGAAGGATCTGTGAGCACCTCCCATGACTCAGGAAGTCCCAAACGAGGGGGAGCCAAGGACGAACAGGTCAGCTGAAGATTCACATCAGTACCTTCATTCCACCTTACTGTTGTGCATGTGAAAGTTACAGAGATGTCATGGGGGGGATTGTCATTGGGTCCAAATAATGGAGAGTCGGCATGTTTGGCCATGTTTGTGCAAAGTGGCATAAAAAGGTGCTGTATGTACATTATAGTATGTCTATCCCCCCCCTTTTTTTTTTACATGAGCAGGATCAATTATTAAACTGAATGACAGCCTGCTCTTCACCACTCACAAAGAAGCTTCAGGTGTCACTGTTACATTACATTATTATTTGAAAAATGCTTCACTGTTTATTCCCCGTTTGTAGTGTCAGTTTTAGACCAGTTCAGTGGAGTGTTGCATAAATATGGTTTAATCATAACATTCATGTCCCTAATACAAGTGGCCATTAAACAAAGCAGAGCAATGTTTATTGATCACACTGGGTTAATCTGAAAATGGATTATACTGCTGACCATTGGAAATTCCACACATTAACAGTTGACCTGGAAAGCACTTTGACCTTTTTAAAGTTTTAAAAAGTCTCTTGTATCTCTGTTCAGCCTCGCAGCAGTTCCCCGGAGGGTCCTGTTCGCCAGGAATCTTCCCCACCTGCCTCCACTGTTCAAGTAGAAAGGTCTGAGAATGATCCCATTTTTCTTTTGTGTTATTCTTCATGAGTTTTGTGTAGCGTTGATATTAATATTGTTCTCCTCAGGATTCTGATGCCTCCGCCCCCACCTCCCGTTGTGGCTCCTGCCCCTGTTGCACGCAAAAGGCCCAGAGACGCAGTGACAGATGATCCTCCCAGTCCACCCAGCAGCGTCGCATCACTGGGTATGCGTTTCTTTATTTCCTAACATTTTGAGAGACATTTCTTCTGTGGAGTTGTCTGTTGGATGAAATGGCATCTCCCCCCATGGAGCCATGGGGGAGGAGTGGAGACCTGTGTGACTCTCTCCATTGGTGGAACTCACTAACATGCTCTTCTTGTATATGTTTTTTGTCTTTCCCTTGTTTTCTCTCTCAACATGTGCCCCCGGACCTGCCTGTTATGGATGTGTGCTCTGCTGCCGTTTCATTTGATATCTCCCCTCCCCTGGCTGTGGATCAAACGAACTCAAAAACCACCGCTAATATGGGGCTCCTCAATGGGTTTCCTTTCCTTTTGTTCTCTTGCTTTGTCCCCGACCCCTCTCTCTCATGTCTTCCCTCTACTTTTCTTTGTCTCTCTTTTTCTTCTCTCTCTTTTTTTTATTGTGCCCTTACAGGTGTTCAGAAGGAGGTGTGTGACAAGAAGCCTAAAGTGGATGCAGATGCATCAGGGCTAGTGCCCTATGGAGGAGATTCCTCTGATGAAGAGGAGGAGGAGAGGACACACAGCAGTAAGACAGATAACTCATAACCCCTGCCACTGTCCAGTTTCTTTAGAGACCCAAAGTCGACATCAGTACAGTTCTGAAACCTCACAAGAGGAAAAGTCTACCCTTGAATTACCAGACACTTGCATAAGGGTGATACTAGTGGTTTGCAATGTTTTACCATATTTTCCTTCTCACAAGGAGATGTGGTTTAATATAAGTAATCATTGTATTGCTAATAAAGACTTGCATATAGAGCACAGATGATGAGGCACTCTAAACATGCTAAAAAAAATCCTATTTATCTTTAAATCCTGATGCATTTTGGGGCTTTGGCATACTTTTTTAAAATAATTAGGTTTTTATGTTTTTGTCCCTTTTTGGTAGGTTTTGTTTTGTGTTAATATTTCCTTTTTGTATTGCATGTCCCAGAATGTCTTTAACCCCTGACACAAGGCTTGTGGGGTTTTGGACGAGGGTGAGCATATTTAATTTATGCACACATGTAGAGCAAGTGTAAATATGTGGAATCATAGATGCCAGCTACTTCAGTCAATGTGTTTGTTTCCTTTGGGATGAGGAAGTGTTTTTTAGAAAACTCACATCTGCTAGTGTTTTTTTTTTCCTTTTGTCATTTGTGTCTTGAGAGAAGCTTTTTTTTCTTACACGTACAATGTCCTCTTCCCAGTCTTTAAAATGACAGAAAATCTCTCTAAAAGTCCATTAATCAAAACATAGCCAGAAAAATAAAGCACATCAACAGTGTGGAAGTGTTCAGGGTCGACTTTTCCTTTTTTAACATGTGAATACAGTTTGTATAATGACTAAAGAATGGCGCTTTTTTTTAAACTTTTGTTTATCATTAGCAAACTCTTTATTTCACTCATTTTTGAATTTCAACACCTAGTCTGCTGAAGTTACAGATGATTTAAATACATATTGTACAATACAGTGAAACCTTTTCTTATCTTGGAAAATGGTGTATGCCTGTTCCCATGGAATATATAACTATAATAAAAAAAAAAGTGAAAATCCTTCGTCTTTGTTGAGGAAGTGTTTTGTTGTCAAAAGGGGGTCTCATTATATTTAGATGGGTATTAAAAACAAGGTTTAATCACATCATACCATTTTTAATTTATGTTGGTACATTTTGTGGTATCAGATGAAGGTGTGCTCGGGAGCCTCTATGCTGTTGTGTATTGTAAGCGCTCCTGGGTTGTCCAGGCTGAAGCAGGGGTGTACGTAATTTCGGAAGTTACACTGGAAGGTGTGCAGGTGTTGTTCCAGATTCACATTGAAGAAGGACAGAGTCCCCCTATCATAGTCGAGTGCCACTCCAATCCGCACTGGATTCACTGTAATCCTCAAGTCAAGACTCCAACCGTTGTGCAGAAACTCATATTTATGCCTTTAAAAAAAGAAAAAGAGGAGGGCAACTGTTAGGATCTTTTTCCTCTGTCAACTATTAGGAACATAGATGGTAAATAATAATCAGCAGGATTTCAATGGCTGTGAATTAAATAAAATGGGAAATGTGATTGTTGAATTACGCGTAGGCAGGATCAGCTAGAAGATGCCCACAATGGCATCCACATTCAGGGCTTGTGTGAAGATTCGCTAAATGTCATAATTCATTTGTCCTGCTTTGTTCCAGGAGGAGTTGCCATAGAAACACTTGTAAAATAACATTCAACTGTGGGCTTTTCTGCCTTCAATGGGTTTAGCATTGCAGAGAGCGGATGCACAATTCATGTAAGGAAAAATTCTGGATGCTAAAAATACAGTCTTGGCCCAGTTTCCATGAACTGCTATAGTTGTCCCTGAGAGGATGGGTTTGTTAATTCTAATATCAGATTGGCTGAAAAACCTACATCTGCTTTTCTCAGATTGTACAGCAAATGGGAATAAGTATATGAGAACAAAGCAAAAAAATACTTAAACTCTTGTTCTGGGACTCATTATCTGTTCAAAAACAGTTTTTTTTTTTTTAGTCGTGATCCTTTTTAAAACCTAATGAAAATGTGGATTAATGGGCAACTGCACTGCAATAAACAGACTTAAATGGCAATGCAGATATTTGAGCCACATGGTACAGATAATGGCTCTAAGCGGTTGAATCCCACAGCTCTAAATTTCCCAATTTGGGATTAATAAAGTACTTCTATTCTATTCTATTCTCTATAGCAGTGGATAATATATATTAATGTATATATATGAAGAATGTTACTCATCTGGTCTAGGTCATATAGGAGGATTTCTTGAGTATCAAATGTGTTTCTGAACCATCATGCAGGGCCGAGCTTTCTTCCAAGACTTAATGAAAACAATGCACTTTTACCTGGTTGGACTGAGAATGTGTCTCATACACCAGGAGGTACTGTTGGCCCCAAGGTACGAGTTCCTCTCTGTGTCCTCATATGCAACTCCAATCCGAAACTCCGTCCCATCATCCACCTCGACTTCCCAGTAATGTCTGCCTCGCACTGGAATCAAATCTCCCAAGACTCCGACACATCTGTAAGCACACATACGTACACACAGACTCATAAAGGGTACTCCTCTATATTGTTGTGATTGTGTTCTGACACATAAGCAGCCTTTGTACCTGGTAAAGGTGTTGTCATCCAAGGCCATAGCACTTATTGGCAATTCTTCATCTCCATAAAAGATAGTGAAGCCATCTTCAGAGATGGACAGGCAGGGATGGGCAGTGTCTTCCAGGAGGTAGAAGAACGTACCTGTGCACATAAATAAAGGAAGTTAGACATATCAATTCCAAATATACAAATAATGAGTGGTATAACTTGCATACACATGGACAATACAGACTTATTTTTCTGGGATGTTTATATGAATGTTTTTCACCTGTTGTAGAGACAGTTATAACTTCGCTCTTTTCACTGGGTCCTCCGATGTTGACCGCTCTCACAGAGACGAGGTAACATCGTCCTGACTGCAGCTGGATCAGACACTGACAGGTTGGCACGGCTACCATAGACCTGTGGGATTGAACAGAAGAAATATGAAAATGACCCTGCATGTGAGGACAGTATTCTAGCTGAGGCTAACAGTGCTGCAGGAGCTGAAGCTAAGAATAGATTTTCTAGGACAGGCTGTGTCTTGATTCAGCAGCTCTATAACCATGGGACCTCAAAAACAAATCCCAGGCAAGCAGTAAGAGTGGACTTGTTTATAGACATTTTGAAGAAAATGTCTTATTAAAAGAAAGGCCGGTAATATGATTTGCTGCCTCTATGAAGCTCAGCATAGCCAGCAGAGTATTTCTCTTCTATTCTATTGCGTGTAGTTAAAAAAAAAAAATTGTAGGAGGGCAATGGTTATGTTTTTAATCATAAATGAAGGTATGTGTTATCATTGCAGCTCTTACTCAGTAATAATGCTCTCTGTGCCATCAGTGCCCATTTCTTGGAACTCCACAGTGTAGGAGTCTACAGGGTTGGTGTTTCCTGACTCCCAGCGGATCAGAGCAGCTTCTGGACAGCTTGTGCACTCCCTCTGTTTGATCACTGGAGGTGATGGCACTGGGAAAAAGAGGACTTACTTAGAATGTATTCTCTATAAACAATACTAATCCCATCTGGAATGATTAGAAAACACATCTGAAAAGTAACATTGTAGGACCTACCTGTCATGTATAAGGCCTTCTCGCTTGCTGGGCTGATGCCTGTAGTGTTGGTAGCCGTCACCCAGAGCTCATATTGTGCGTTGGGCAGCAGATCTTTTACAGTACAGTGGGTCTCTCTCACTTTAACCTTGCTTACTGAAGAGATGGCACAAATTTAGTTTGTGGCTGGTCTGTTTAAAACATGCTGGCAGTTCGTCTGTGTGTTACCCTGAGGTGCACAGGTGCTGTCAGCAGGTGTGTCCTCCAGCACCGGCCTGTAGTAAAGCTCATAGTACTCCACTGTGTCGTCAGAGAACAGGCTCCAGCACACGCGCAGGGATGTCTGGGTGGCCGAGTTGGGCATCTGGGGGTTGATCACTGGGGCAGATGGAGCTGTTTAGAGTGACATAGTTTTGTTATATGATGCCTCTGTGCTTTTACTTGATGCTGTATGATACAAAAATATCCTAATAATATCCCTATTATTTCCTTCTCACCAAACTTTTTCCCTGTGTTAACCTTGATTTTCCACGCCTCCCTGGTCTTATCCTTTTCAAAACTGTGAGTGTGTACGAGCCCTGCTCCTCCTCCTCACTGATGCCGCAAGCTGGCATTGGCCCTTTGTAAATATGGTACATCCTCAGTGGGACACAGCTCGCCGACTCACTCAGTTTTTCACCGGATGAAGTGCTTTCTATAGCATTAATCTTGACATTTAAGCCACCTACTTACTCCCTGTCACCACAACCTCCAAAAAAAATTGTGTCACCAATTTGGCCTGCGTTGAATGAAGATGTCTCAGATTGATGGGGGTCTAATTACCATACTCTCTGTCTGTTGCTAACCTGGCTAATTACAGATACAGTATATTGTTCCAAATGATCTCTCCTTCTTGAGCAGTCTTTAAATCATTAAATGGGTGGTAACAGCCTGTTCTCCTGTTCTCTCACTGAGAACATCACTTGATTATTGACACTGTGGCTGTCACTCTGTGTTTAAAACAACAAAAGAAGTAAATTGCTAGTTATTGGTCTCTGGGCAGCCAGTCTTCTATGTGATGTGTTTATTGACAGTCAAATGCATTCAAAAGCGTAATGTGTCAAAGGCAACTGTGTGGATACAGACAGGATGGATTGTAGTGTCACTGATGACGGCGGTGACTGAGATCAGACCTGGAACAACACTGATGGAATCCATCATGGTTTTGACAGCCGACAGGTCAGCGAGAGGAGTGCTGAATTCAAGAGATGTTGACAATCTGAGGTCAACTTCCTCTTTGGCAAACGCCTCTATTCTAGTGAAAAAGACAGCAGGATGCATGAATGTAAACACAAAAGTAAAGCAGCCTGTGTGTGCTTTCCCCAGAGCATTCAACCTCATTTTATGGACTTCTGCTGCTGATGGAGACCGTTCCCATTTTTAATGTAAATTGATTATCTGCAAATTATGAAAACAACAATCTACATGCAGCAGAAGACTTTGTTTTTAGCCCCATAAAGAGAATTAGTTGGACACTGTCTATAGGACAAAAACACCAGTAATGTTTAAGCAGAGTCACACCATGCATACTCACTGAGGAGCTCTGACATTACCTTTTGATAGTGGGCATAACTGTCTGTGAATAAAAGTCAAAGAAAGCCTTTTAACATGGATCTCAATTAAATCAATATCCACAATCAATTAGCCATGTGTTTACAAGCAACTGGACTGCAACTTTAAGTGAAACAACACAAAAGTACACCAGCTCACCTTCAGGAAGAGCCTCTTGTCCTGGCTGCGGTACATCTCCTGGGCCGTCTCAATGAGCTCCTTTGAGGCGTCTAGTGCCCGACCACAAGCCAGCAGCTGACCGTACAGGGCTTCCAACTTGTTCTTCTTCTCCTCTTCTAATCCAGCAGCTCGCTCGTCATACCGCTGAGACAAAGTCTGCAGCACATCATTGTAGTGCTGTTCCAAGTGCTGCTCTTGGCGGCCAAAATTCTCCTGTGACAATATTTATTATGTACTGAACTACACATGAAAAGAATTATTGCCATAAAGGACAACTTGTGCTTTTAATATTACCTCCACAGTGAGAAAAATTTCCTCCAGATGACCTGCAAAGTTCTCCATCTCTGTCACCTTCTCCTGCAGCTGATTCCTGACTGAGATGGTTTCATTCTAAAAATGAAAGTCTGTTTTTTATTCAATATATAAACTCTTATTCAGTTGGCAAAGCTTTCCGTACATACTGTAGGTTTCTTAAAACAACAACAACAACAACAAAAATCCTTACATGTAGACAGCTCCATCTTCTGGGACTTAACAGTAAAAAATGTGAAAGATGGTATCACACCATGTGTTGTTTACATCACTGAGTTAAACCTTCAATTGTTTGTTGTTTTTTTCATAAAATGCTGCTATTTATAACCAAAAGCTCTTTCAAAAGGATGGTAAAATTAGATAAGAAAATATCAAATGTTTCATTAAAACTGGCTGAAGTTGTGTTCACCTCAGTTTCTTCCTCCCTAAACACATCATCACCATCATCACATCCATCTTCTGCTCCAGTGGGAGATGGAGAACTGTCCTCACAGGGATCAAAACGCAGGGACTCATTGGTATTGACAGAGATCCTCTGGAAAGTGTTAGCTTCTCCTGCCGTCCTCCCTGCTCTTTCCATGGTTGATTCTCTGCTTATCTCCTGGTGCTCGGACTCCTCTGCAATCACCCCCAGCCTGCCTCCTCGGATCTCATACAGGTCCATGAGGCCAGTGACTGTGGGAGGTTTAAGATACAAGATCAGTTTAATTTAACAATCCCTGTTCTTAATTAAACAGATATAGAGTCATTTAGAATAATAAGAGCATCAACACAACAGCATGAACCTTTCATATATGGAAAAAACTATGCAGAGCAGCCTGTTGATTAAAGTACCTGGATTGTTCTGTCCTAAACAACCGTTTCAGGCCCGTCTGAGAAGCCAACTCTGCAAAGAGTCCAACTCTCAACCAGGAGCTGTGACAAAAATAGATGGTACTCAGATGACAAAGGCATGTCAAACATCTACACAGGAAACATGTTAGTTATTAAATAAAACATACAGTTCAGACTTGTTAGGAATCAGGGTTTTATTGACTCTTATAATAACTAAGACTTACAATAAAATTCAGTTAGATCATCATTAAATGCTTTAGTATTAGGAGTTGGAAATCCCCGAACATGTGACTCAAAGGTCATAGTTGAAGGCAACTGTGTGGGCACTATGATACATTCATGGCTACTCGTAATCCCAGACACACACAACATTAAACGCTTTTGTACTAGAAATATCTCAACCTCGACCTGTTTGTCTATTCC
>JAVQJX010103155.1:0-10207 GCA_036025115.1 Ambassis agassizii | reverse complement strand
AACTAGTCACAGGTTATTTATAACTCTTCTAAAATTACAACCACATATATGAATTATTATAGTAATTCTTAACACATTAAGAAAAAGAGCTATTTTCTTTAGTTGGAGAAAACAAAATGATTCTAATTGAGCTCATCATTTCAGCTTTAGTTATTTAAAACATGGCGAGTACCTACCACAGCGTTTTTTCCTCATCCTTTGTAGAATCAAATATGAAGCAGCTACCATTGGTAAAACGTTTTCAGCTGTCACTTCTTCTGAAGCTACAATCCTGGGTTATCTCTGCCTTGTTCAAAAGCCCTTAATCAAAAAGCTCCTTAAGAACTTGATTTCAGTTGCTCCATCTTGAACAGAGTCTCTGTGTCACTGCCCCTTTCATATGCTTTCCTCCTCCAGGATGAGCATCAGTGGTCCTTACCTCTCCAGCTGTTCTCCCCCTGAAATCTTCCTGGCCAATAGTCAGACAGAGATGCAAACTGAAGGAGTGTCTGTCTCCACAACACTCCACTCTTGTTTCTGTCTTTCTTGGGAATTTATGTTACAAACCCCATCATGAATCATGTAATCCCTCTAAGTCCATCTGTTACTGTAGTGCCCTCTCTCCCTATGTCTGTCCCCTTTCAGAGGTGATTCCTTCTCAACTTCCCAAAACCTGTCTGTGGTCTTCTGGTGCAAATGAGACAGTGGAGAGAGCTGTACATTGTCACAATAATTTATTTACAGTGTATGTACATAATACACAAAAAAAGTGGCAAAGCAAAAATTGCATTTGGAGGATATATTTAAAAATGAATGGGACAAACATTACATTGTTAACCCCAGGCTTTAGATTTACAGTAATGTAGAACCAGCTTTCCATCACTGCCAAAGCACTGAAAGAGAGACAGGGACAGGAAGACATAAATGCAAATGTTAAATGCAAATGTGCTGTGTCTGTGGTTTATGATAACAGTGCACAAAATGAATCTTAACTCTTAATTATTAAACCTAAAAACACAGTTCAACTCTGGAGGGACGACCACATGAACCACCATGAGTTCCAGACTTTGAGGTCCTTCCTAATTCTCATTACAATGTTAATCAGTGGCCAAGGATTTTGACTTATGTCACATGAAGCTTGGCTCTCACTGCCCCCTCTGCTGGTCAGAGGTCCACATGACCCATCCACTCCCATTATGTCATGTTTGTCATTATTATACATTTACTTACACTTGATTGATAGCTGACACTTGATTTGGATAGTTCAACATTAACAGACTGAACCCTGTATAAATACTGTATATGCATGCTACAAGAATTTGTGAATTGTACACACACACATGCAAAACAAACATTTAATGAATACTGATATTTCTACAGATGATTTTTAACTGCAATTTCAATTTCAATTTGCACCTTGGAGATGGCATATGTTGTGATTTCGGTTTCTAAATTAGTCCAGAACAAACTTTAACAACAGGGCATAATTAAAGTGTGCACACTCACATCAAAGAGGACTCCGACTTCTTGATCCGGTGAGGGGGCAAAAGACTGGTTAACATAGATGAACTGGGGAAATAACAGATGTAGAATTATAAATAGTAACGGTTATTGCCATGGCCAGTATGTTTAAGAATTAGTATGTAAACATCATCCTTACCAGTTGTTCACTGGAATCAAGCTTCAGGAAGCGAGAAATGAACTGTGCAAGAGACTGTACTGTCCTCCCCCTGTCCACTGCCCACTTCTTTGTTTTCATTATAGGAGTGTCACCAACTGCCTTTAAAAGCACATCAACTATAAAAACAGATTAAATCAAAGTGAATGAACCAGACACGTCCAGGGAAATATAAACTGAAAACAACTGGCCCAAGACCACATAACACAGTGGAAATAGAACCTGACAGAGAGACAAGAGAAAAGAATTGCTTGTCTTTGTTTCAGGGCCAGTGCTGTACAAACTGAAGCGAGTAAACAGCTTAAAAAACACAGATGTTTTTGTGCACTTCTGAAATGCATTTTAATCACTGTAAGTTTATCTTTGTTTGATATCATCCTCTTTTATGCAGTTCTAAACTGCAGCACGTACTTGCATGAAAACCTCTAATATACATTGTCATAATATAAGATTAAGGATTTTAGCATGCAAAAAGTAATCATGTATCATGTTATCTGAAATTATTCGAAGGCCGTCAGACAATAATAATATCAAATCCTCAAACTAAACATCTTCAGTAAAGTAGACGGAGTTTGACAGTTTTGAGCTAGCTTGAGCTCAGTAGGTTAGCTGCAATAAATTGTCCCTTTATTACGAGTCTGCTATTCGAATTACATACATGTATATTTGCTAATCTATGTAAAGCATGCCCACAAACACTTCTTGAGAAGAACATAAAACATAGCCTGAGAAAACACAGAATAGCCTGCCTATACGTGTATTAGCGTTAGCTTCAGACGTTCCCCAAACCGGTAGTTCCACATGGTAAAAAGCGTTACGTTCATTGGCTAGCCAGACACAAACTTCCATCCTATTGGCCAGAATTTTTGTCAATATTCTTAACGTCACAGACCCGGAAATGTCTCCTTTAGCATTAGCAACTGTGTTCATAATCAGACGGCCATTACTCGTTACGTGCGCAGCAATTTCGATATTTTACGTTTTCTTACTTTTTTTCTTGTCTTCGTTCGTTGTCGAGTCATCTGGCGGCAGCTGTGGCTCCTCTTTCTGCGTTTCTGTTGGAGACTCTGCATTGTCAGACATCTTCAGGTGACCACTGAGTTTCTTCTTGGATCCACCCACCGGATGTAGTGAAGCTACAGTGTCTGCTATTGGTGCAAACATACATCAATATGTACGTCGCATAATTGTATTGGCCAATACTCTTTCCATGAAGGCGGAGATTACCAAAGAAAGGCTCTGTAGTTGAACTTGTGTCTTCGCTACATGCAAGGTTAGTTTTGACATTCGAATGTGTTCACAAATTATTGAATTATTTCACAAGTCTGTTGATGTTTAATGACGCGGTCATTGTGGCTGTGTACTGTTTCTCTGTAACAATCAACGCTTTCTTCCTTTCTTATTTGAGGGTAAAATAAATATTCTTGTCGTTTCCCATTACACAGGGAAATAATACCTTAACCTAACTTTCAACAGCTCAACTTCAACGTCCTGCTCACATTTACGTAACAACAGTAAGTCACATTTCTTCTGATTTAAGCTCGGTCAAATGAAACGATATGCTCTTAATCCTATCACCCTGTGTCACTGTAATGATCTGATGCTTACTAAACATCAACAATGAAATGTTCACACAAGGAAGACCTTGTTTGTTTGTTTTTTTTTAAGTTCCTTAGACAAAAAAAGTGCCTACCATTTTAATATTATTTTAAGAGCAACAAGAAGCTCTGTTACAAACGTGGTTTTATGTGATGCAAGTTTTACTTTGTATTTATCCAGCAATGCTGCAACAAATCTAATAATGTAACTGAACTTAATAAGCTGTGTGTCCTCACTCTTTCAGTGGCAAACATTGGTCGGCTCTCCACCAAAGATGCAGTTCTCTTCCTGTGTGACATGCAGGAGAAGTTCAGACCCAACGTCTTTCAGTTCACCAACATCGTCAGCAATGCAGCTAGACTGCTTCAGGTTGGCTGCACTCACCATCTCGGTCATATCACTCCTTTACACTGTGTGCCTTTAATGTCCTATCTTCCCTCTCACAGGCCTGTCGTCTTCTGGGCATCCCTCCCATTCTGACAGAGCAGTACCCTAAAGGATTGGGACCCACAGTGCCAGAGCTTGGAGCAGGGGACCTGACAGCCCATGCTAAAACCTCTTTCACCATGATGACAGAGGATGTAGTGAAGGAGCTGGAGGAACTGGGGAACCCAAAACAAGCCATTTTGTGTGGAATAGAGGCACACGCCTGTATCGCAGTAAGACTGCATGATTATTTGTGCAGTTTAGCTTTTATCATGATGACGCTGTATCTTCATCTGCATCATGAAGGCAGCTGTTTTTTGCACGTAATGAATACAGTATGTTCATTTTGATTGATGTGCATCATCATGCTGCTTTATTCCCAAACTTTTTGCGTACATAGTTACTGTTATTGGGGAGACAGCTTTTGTTCTCCATCTTTCCTATAAAAGGTCTGCCTTCAGGCATCAAAGAATATTTTCTGTCAGTGAAGATTATTTAGATACTGATGTGCAGATTATATTAAATCAAGGAGCAAAAAATAAAGCAGCTTTTTTGAGTTCCCTGAAAGTTACCTCATGATGTTTTTTGCTCTTTGATAGACCATGGCATTCAATCTTACTATTGAATCATCAAAATGTGTAAAATGGAGAAGAGATTCTGTCAGAGGTGATTTTTATGATGTAAAAGCAGTTTTAGTTACTTTAAACCCCAAAAATACCATATGTGACGCTGCTAAAAGTCTGGTGTTAATGAACAATTCTGCCTCTGTAATTGGGAAAAATTGTGGCCCGGAGCCATCAACACAACACGATTACAGCCAGCCAGCAAAGGCAGCTGCTGATCTCAAAAGACATAAGAAGAGACGTCAGAGAAACAAGCCAAAGAAAAATAAGCCAATTATAAAATAATGGAAAAGAATCAGTGAGGCTCCCCAATGTTGGAGAGGTTACTGTTTCTGCTCAACAGGCTGGTAATTAAATAACAACAATGCCGGTGACCAACAGGAGGAGTGTGAGCTTATAGCAAAGCTAAGGAATTGTTGAGTTGACAGCTTGGTGTCATTGCCTTGAGTTGAACTTCTAACAGTTGTTATCTAGAAGCACTTTACCTTTCAGTAATATACTGCATTTGTTTTCCTGTGTGATAATCATCATGTCTTTTGCTCAGTGTACAACTTATGATCTGCTTGAGAAGGGGGTGGAGGTCCATATTGTGGCTGATGCTGTCTCATCCAGAAGGTACTGAATCAGTTTTTTTTGTGAACGTGTTGTTTTCCTGTCACTGCACTTTACATGTGCCTCAGGGAAATGACTGTGGAAATGTTCCCTCTACAGCCAGACGGACCGCTTGTTTGCTTTGTCCCGACTGAAGCAGAGCGGCGCTTACCTCACCACCACAGAGGCTGTTCTGCTGCAGCTGGTCCAAGACGCCAAACATCCAAGCTTCAAGGAGGTGCTCTTTATGTTGACTTGAGATACTTTTGTCTGTTTACATTTGCTAGTTAATTAACTCAAAATTAACTGCAAGTGACGTTTTAAAGGGGTAACAGACTAACACTGTGTACTCTGTCCTGGTAGATCCAGAAGCTTCTGATCCACCCGTCCCCTGACACCGGCCTCCTCGCCTTCTTCAGTGCTCTGTAGGGAGATCTTCCCCTCTCATTGACTTTCACTGTATAGAATATCACTGTTTCCGACATACAGTCAACATGTTAATAAAGCAACGCTGCTACTTTAAACTTTTTACTGTGTGCTAACGAGTCAAGGAGTTGAAAGTGTGAACTTTGGAGAGCCTCTTATTGGGAAATTCAGGTGTGTTTGGCTTAGAGAGTGCTGGAGGAAGTGTGAAGAGGTGGGACCAGCTCACAGAGGCGGGTGCAAAGTGTGATGTCACATAGAGGGAGGAGTGAGTGACGTAAGTCTGGTAAAGTCAGAAAGGGAGGGGAAGGAGAGAGAGAGAGAGAAAAAGGAAGCTCTCCGATAAGTTTCTGTGTATGTTTGTCAAACTCTTACAAAGCGACGGTGTAGTTGGAGGCTCTGTGGGGATCAGCATGTTAAAGAGAGAGATCTGAGGGGGAACACACGCACCAGTTTGTCAGTGGTTGTGAAAAGCTGATGACTGCATAAAATATTAACACTTTTTCAGGCCTTGGGCCTCGAGTGACCATAGAGAGGTAAGCAACTCACTACTCTTCCTCTGAAAAATATAAAGTGTAGGTGGTAATGTCAATACTCATATGTATGTTGTGTGTTTGCTGGTGAATGTAGAGCAGCACAGAGTGTCATTGCAAAACCTAATGTTTGTAATGACGCTAGTTGGAAGAACAGAACAATTGACAAGCCAGAGAGTATGGGATCCTCTGTGCTCAGTTTGTCCCAAGGTAAAAACCAAGTGAAAGGACGCGTTTGATGCAGTACTTCCTCTTCTGATCCCTCAGAGCCTGGACAGAGGGAAAAAGAAACAATGTCCTCTGAACTGGATTCCAGTCTCACCAGTATTGACTGGCTGCCTAAGTTGGGAATCAGCAGCCTGCGCTCGGGGAAAGAGCGAGGAGGAGGAGGAGGAGGAGGGGAGAGGGACAGAAAGAAAGAGGCAAGAGGGAGAGAGAGGGGAGACTTCATACCCACAGTACCCTCAGTAACTGACCCCTCCCCTTCCAACTGTAAAGGGAAACCCCCTCACAGCTATGCCACTCTCATCGCTATGGCAATAGCAGCTGCACCTGAGAGGAAGCTGAGTTTAAATGACATCTACACCTGGATCAGTGACACGTTCCCCTATTACAGCCGGGCAGGCCGCGGATGGAAGGCAAGCTTTACTGTCCAGCGAACAGTATTATCAACAAGTGTTCAAGTGTGTTTAAGTATGTGTCTCATTTATTCTCATACAGAACTCCATTCGACACAATCTGTCCCTAAATAAGTGCTTCAGGAAAGTTCCTCGACCACAGAGTGACCCTGGAAAGGTGACTTATTACACTTTTTGTGCTTTGTTGCAATTGACATCATGAGATGGAAGCTAGAAACCTGTACTGCATTTCCAGGGCTCCTACTGGACGATGGATGGACCTTCAGAGGTGAATCAAGTGAGGGCCTTAAAACGCCCCTATTCGGAGGAGGACGAAGAAGGAGAGGTTGTAAGATGTTTTTAAACTCACACGACTGACTATTAAATGTCAGCTTCATAGAAAGATCTTAAGAAATGTTCGATCACATTTTATTCTTGATACTTATTGTATGTTTTTGTTTGTCTGTTTTGTTTAGTTGTTGGTTTTATTTGTGTATATTGTATATAATTCCTATCAAGCATCATTTTTGGCCTCTTTTATATGCAAACTGTTTTTGTTATTTTGTGTAAATTGGATCTTTTATTTGTGTACACTGTAATGCTGCTATGCTCCCACATTTGGAAATAGCAACGCTGTGCTGTTACAGGTTCTTCAGCCACCAGAGTCACAAACAGAAAGAGGATCATCTCCTCATCAACCAACCTCACACACTGACCACCAGCTTCTTAATGTAGAGCCACTTCGAACCATCCAGCACCAGTCGTCCCCATCTGCCTCCCTGTCTCCTCCCCCGTGCAAGGTGTCATCTCTCTCCTGTTTGTTGGGTCCTTTTTCCAATTAAACATCATCTGAATGTTTTATCTTTATCTCCACAGCAACCGTCACCATACGTTCCAAACCCTGTCTCCAGTCTTCCTGTCCCTCACCCATCATCAGCTGACATGTCATCCATCAGTTGTTTCCCTCCTCCCCACCAACCTGACTCCGCTTTTTCCATCTCTGCCGCTTCTGCTCCACCTCTGTCTGCTTCCAACATGTCCACGGCCTCTCCAGCTGCTCCTGCTTTGTCTGACGCCGTGCTGTCCTTTCCCACCAATCCAGATCCTGTATCTGTTTCCACTTTCTCCTGCCCTCCACACCCCACAGCCTCCTCTGAAATGGCCATCCCTTCATCTCTTGCCGCCCCTCCTGCTGCCTCTTTGAACTCATCCACTGATCCTGCGCTGCGTTTCACCTTTGATGAGCTGAACCTCCCAGACCTGTATGCATCTTTCAAATCTCTCTTCAAGACCATGCGGGAGAGAGGAGGCTCGCAGTGTAAGTATCAAATGTGTAGATATGTTTTGTAACATTTCACACTCAAACTTCTCGAATGAATTATTTGTCCTTCTTTCTTTCCAGCGGAGTTTGCCTCCCTTACTGTCCCAAATAATGACAGCACCCCACTTCACACTCCGACGGTGCTTCCAATGTCCCCTCATCCTGCATCTGTCACAGCTGCACCACCAGCAGCAGCTGCACACCTTCACGAGACAGAACGCCTTTCACAACACAGTATGTCCGTCTCACATTACCTTATCAAGATGGGATGCGTGAATGGAATTAAAATCCAGCAACATGACATTAGAAACTCTATTTCTAAAGTTCTCTTCCTCCCTTTCATTGTAGCACTGCCACCTGACTGGTTCAGTAACCCAGAGGCTCTGAGGGAGAGTTTCCGCATTGCCAGCAATCTAGACTGGGCAAACATAGACCTCTCTGGTCACCCAGGTCTGTGCTGTTTCCCATGGTCTCATTTTAAAGGGTTATTTCACTCATTTTTTTTCAGCTTTGTTGGGAATATGCTGGTGTACGTTGGTGTTGTTTTAGTCATTTACACTAATTTCATCTTCTAAACCTTGCCTTCGTCAGCAGGATGTAATAAGTATGAATAGGCTGTTTCGTATATATTTCTTAATATTTATGAATTTATTCAAATTTATTTTATTCTGAAAAGGCCACTATTTTTTTGTCTCCCTTGAAACAGTTCCTCCCTTTTCTGTTTCCAGACCTCCTGGAGAGCATGCGGCAGGCAGAGCTCTGCGACTGGGCCTTAGACCCGGCGCTGTTTACATCCCTCTGCGATTCTCTTAACCGCTTCTTCGCTCAGAAAGGCATGATCACTTCTGGGAATAACTCCCCTGTGGCTCTTGGCTCACATCATTCTCTACAATTACCACCATGTACCTCCAACCCGCCACCTACTCTTTCCAGCCTCACTCATCCCTCACCTCTTCCCTACCCTCCCATAGTTCCCACTGCCAATGGAGCACAGCCACCCAGGAGGGGGCTGCACCTGCAGGGAACAGGTCTTCAGAGACCACAGCTCACACAGCCATCTAACACAAGTGGTGAGACCTGAACACCAAAATGTTTTTCTTTTGTAGTTGCTGAATCCAACAGTTTGTTGTTACTTTTAATGTTATCTGCACTCTGGCTCAGTTATGTGCTTCCACTGTGGGCAAGACCAGCCAGAAATGCACACTGGCTTACATACTACAATATGTGAAGCTGTTGTCCCAAAATGGCAGCTGTATTCTGACTTTTGCAAAAGAGAAGTTGTCGAAGTCTTTATATTTTCTCACTTCCTTCTTGTACATTAACTTGGTCTCCGTTTCTCTTTTCTGACTCAGCTGGGATGCAGCCTCAGTCAATGACACCACGACAGCGTCCTCCACTGAAGAATCTGCACAGCAACAGTGAGGAGTTCCAGGACGACTTTGATTGGGACTCACTAATTGTTTGACCCTCACTATGCATTTGTGTGGAGAAACAATAACACTTTGTGTGTTTTTAGAGAAATGTTAATGGGAGATTTTACTTGTCTTTATATAGAGGCTGCTTGACCATACATGTAGAGCTTCTCTGGGATCAAGTTTGTCACATAACTGAATGCTACATTTCAAGGTTGAAAGAGATTACTCTATATGCTGTAATGCAGTTTAGCTTCTCTTAGGTAACTGGCAGGATGCTGTCTGTCAGATTGTACAATTTAGTCTTGCAATATTATTGCACAGACGAGAATAATAAAAAAAAAAGCAGTGAGGGTGTTAAACAACAGAGGATGCATGACAAAAATCAAAACACATCAGGTGTTTTTATTTTATTTCATAAATTCCTTTTGATTTTTTTTGCCATTTTACTTTTCAAATGTGAATGTTCACAGTCAACACCACACAAAATTCAACCTTACCCAATAAAAGATATTTTTTCCTGTTGATATAAAATAACAATAAATTCATCAAACTTAATTAAAAGAACAGCATGGAGCATGTTGTCAAGTCCCTGTTTTTTCTCCTTTCACTGAAATAATTGTCTTTTTTTAAAGAAGTATCAGTAGCTCTCCCTCTCCAAAAGAAAAGGGAGATGAAACACAAGGACAGTGTTGTTCTGGGACACCTGCAGGAACCCCACATGAAATGTGTGATCAAGAAAAACCGTTTCTCTTTTGCCTCTGAACAAAAGAGCATGAAATAAGAAGGCAGAAAAAAAACAACGTGACCCTTATAATACCTCATTTGAGATCCCAACATTACAGATTATTAAGTGGCAGATTTTCAAAAACGAACAAAATGAATGTCAATTCTTCCTTTCTGATTCACTGAAATGAGAACAGACATAGGGAAAAATGGAGAAAAATACTAATACATATACACAGGAACAGGCATTTGTACTATTGCATACTTGCACACTCACAA
>JAVQJX010103154.1:0-10599 GCA_036025115.1 Ambassis agassizii | reverse complement strand
AGTGTTTGTGTGATCAAAGTGTAACTCTGATTGCGACAAATGACAATCAGACCGCAAAGACATGTCATGTTGTCAGTCTAATCAACAATTGGATGTGTAGAAAAATGTAGGTTACTGTGACAAATACAAAATGTTTGTCCAGAGTCTGATTTCTCCTCCAGCTCACTCTGAAATGAGTCAGCACTCTTAACCTGAACAATCAGCTGGAACAAACAGTATTTATGTCCTTGACTGAGATTAAACCATTTGTATTCATTTATTCTGTTGTGGTTGTTGTAATCACCACATTGGAAAGAAAAGGACATTTTCACAAAGGTCAAGTGGATGAGTCCTGTGATTGTGCGCATAATGATGTACGGTGTGTCCTTTACCATAAGCACTGCAGCAGGACAGAGTCTGTGTACTGGAAGACTGGAGCAGCCAGAGAAGCTGCAACCAGACCGAGCTGGATGGCTGTGTTCACCTGACAGAGAATCAAACACAAGTCAGAGGAGAAACACAAACAAGTTTGAGTTTGCTCCATCAAATTTTTACATCTACGGTCAAGTTTATCTTTTCCCTCATTTGTGTAGTCTTACAGCCGATGCAAAGAATATCCATTCTTTTGTACTTGTATTACAATAAGACTCTCTGCACTCTCTACATGCAAACCGACAGTTTGAATTATCTCTGAAATTTCCAAACCAACAAGGAATTTATATGTCACTTTAATAGTAAAGTGACACATTTATTACACCAAATGTATTCCTTTAATTCATGACTGTAAAACAAAAAAAATAAATCTACACATTTTGTGCACTAAATTTCATGTGACAAGAATTACACATTAATTATACTGACAAATATGACAACGCCATTGATTTTGTGCTAATTTACTTCTCAAAAAAGAACAGATTTCTGTGCACAAACGATGAGATCATGATGAAACTGAATCATATGATCACAGGTAGTGCCAGTCTCATCTGTTTACAATTCAGATACTGTTACTCTGGATTGGTGCAGTATAAGCTGTGCAACTGTACGATCACTAGTTACAATGACTTCAATGTGGACGTTTAGAAAAGTTGCATGTTACATGTGATTACTCTAGTCGCACACAGCCGCAGGCTTTCAGGCAGATAAATATACCTTGTCATATAATCGACATAGAAATAGTTGAATTACCTGCTATATCTTTTTGTGTTAAATCTGGTCAATACAGTGATGAACAAAAACCCACAGAGCTGGCAGAGTGGGTGCTTGTGTGTCTCACCTTGCTGAAGAATGTGGGCTTGAGCTGTGCTGTGGTATAGCAGGGGTTAAAAAACTTACTAAGGGTTACCTGCAGGAAAAAGAAAGAGACTGTTAAGTACTGCATGAAGTATTCCAACGTGTGATAACCATGGTGATGAGGAGTACACTAAAAGTGCACTGAGGATGCCTTTTATAGTACACATTCATTATTGCTTATAAAAGTGTACTGCAACATATCCAAAACCTAGTAAATGTGGATGATACATAAGGAGTGTGTTTTATTTCTTTATGATTGTGCATGAAAAACAAAACCTGATTCATAGATAAACACAAAGTGCACAAAGAGGTTTCTATCCACACAGGCCATTTTAAAAGGTACTTCAGGCAGTGCATAAAATATACCAAAACGTATCAGTGAAGTGTACTTTGCTTGGAGTGAAGTGATGGTGCTCACCGGTGGAGGTACAGTTTTGTATCGGACCCAGAAGACAGCAGCGATCAAACCGATGTCTCTCAAAATCACTAGGGCCGTCAGTGCAGCTGCAACAGAGGTGACAACAGTTAACATCCTACACATTAAAAGACATGCAGTCATTTCATCTTCTGCCAGTGAGCCTCTTACCTGGTATCAGTTCAGCATAGGTAAGACTCACATATAAAATACTGATAAGGATCTTATCAGCCAGTGGGTCAAGAGCACTGCCTAACGCTGACTTCTGCGTGGGCCATGTTCTGGCAATATAACCATCCAACTGAGTAAGAGAGAAGGAGGAGCAATAAAATGAGAACATTTCATATTTAATCGTTTTAAAAGAGACCACTTGCAAGTGTGTAATCTTAAAGTGCATAATTTCCAGAAAATCTGGACAGATTAACAAGGGTTATTACCAGGTCAGTAACCCCAGCCAGAGTAAACAGAATCAGACTGAGGTCGAAGTGCTGCTGGATGATGAGATGACCCAGGAATGGAGCCAGCAAAATGCGACACACACACAACAGATTAGGGATTGTCCAAGGGTTTTCATACTGTAGAGAGACAGAGTAGACACATGTGACAACAGCGAGCATACACATACATTAACACTAAAGAAGATGGTGGTCTTAACTATTTATTAATCTATACATGGAAATTTCATAAAATTACACTTTAAGAAAGATCTGATCTAATGATACTGTACATGAACACAAGTCAAATGAAAAATCATCCAGCCAGAAAAATAGTAAGCGCGGTGTTCCTGTGACAAACATAACCAGTTTCATTTACTGTTCATACATATTGTGTTGAGCGGTATTCCATTCTGGCTAATCTTAATCTGTTTACTACCTATAATCCCATGTCACTGCTCACCTTGGGTGTGCACACAGCCTCTTAAAGTTCAGAAAGCTGCTGTTCTCGTTAAATGTGCTGCACATATGAAGCCTGTGAGACCTGCACACCCTGTGTTTACATAACACGCCTCTGCCTGCTTCATCACTGACAGTTCTGCACTCACCAGCTCTTTGAACTTGAACAGTCCCTGTCCCGATACAGCACTGTCTTCACCCCTGTTCGCTGCCAGGGATTTGTCCGGTGCCTCCTCGGTCTTTTGGCTGCACAAACTTCGCGATCCAGGGGAGAGCAAAACTCGGAAACTTGCCGCCGACCTCTCGTGACCTCCCCGGCACAGGAGCAGGGATCCACGCGTGGGGCAGGAAGCCTGTTTTACTTGCTGCAGGATCCCTGCCCAGCACGTGCTACTACGGCTGTTTAACCTGAAGCACCACGAGCCGTTTACCTGAGGTTGTTTCAGCCTCGCGCACTCAGTGACAGGTGTGTGTCTAAGCCGCCATGATCCAGGCTCGAGCCGACACATACTCGCACTTCGCGCGGACACCACGCAGCTCACATTCGCCGCGTTACGGCACAGAGGCACGGAAATCCTTAGAAAACACGTCGTCATCATCTTCACGAGCCCTGCTTTATCGACCTGCTGGTCTCGTGCTATCCATACTCATGTTCATTCTAGACTTGCCAAGTCTTGACAGTCAGCCGACAGAAACTCAGCTCCATACAGCAGGCTGCCATGTTGCCGTAAACCGATACGTCACACACTGTCGTAAAACTTTACTTCCGTGAATGTTTTTATTTCGAATATTATAATAGTCATTAAAAGAGTTATATTTTGTGGCAAAAACGAAACGCAATGCTAAAGAAAAAAAATACACACCTCTGATACAAAAATGCTAAACTATTATTTTGAAATCTTTGCTGTTAATATTTCATTTTTTCCCCTGCAAAGCACTTTTAAAAAACAACATAAAACAAAAATATGAATTTACAGGAAAATAGAATTATTTAATGACAGAGCATTTACTTTTCACAAAGTGCACACAACTACAAAAAAATATTTATTTTTTCAACATATTATAGCCCAAATAAAACTTTCAGGATTCAATATTTAAGAAAAAAAGTTACATTTGGTGACAGCAAGAACTTTGTGTTCAAAAAGCTCCTGAGAGATGATCTGCAGTGTTGTCTGTGGTTGTTACAGACTCTTCAAATTATTTTAGCCTACTGGGGGCAGCTAGCATGATGAAAATGACCTTACAAGGTCATACACTGACCTTGCTGCAAGTATGCGTTCTGTTGTGCCTGTGATCAGACCGTCTGCAGCTGGTACAGCTTGGGTCCTTTCTTTAGCAGGAACCCCTGTTCATTCAGGGAACTCAAGAGACCTTCAAAATCCAACACCTGAAAGTAATTATAGTTACTTATTTAAGGATAACTAAATACAGTAAGCAGCGACTATATGTGCAATGTGCAGGAGTTTAATCCTTCAGTGTCTTGACACATTTGACAGTTAGGCTGATTATTGATATCTTGCATAAACATTTTTGTGATCTCACCTTGATGTTCAGTTTGTCTGCCATAGATCGAAGCATCTGTACATCAAATTGCTTCTGACTGGTCCTTTGAGCGTGCAAGTGTAGTGCATTAACCAGTCGTTTTGCAGCACTGCGCTGACTCATGCCAGACCCAAGCTGCGAGCGTTCAAAGTCCAGATTCCCCAGACCATCTGAATACGTGTCTGCCAGACTGCCAAGACATAAACAGAAGCTTACATCACAGATCAGAGCTGTAATTTTACAAAGAGGGAGGGTTTTCATCTCTGTCATATGGTGAAAAAAAATGCACATTGTTCAGGTATTCTTTTTCTCTCTATATATATATATATTATGACTACCTGTATTTCATGATCTCCACCACATCCTCAGCATCACTTTTAGTGGCAGTTTCTCTGAGTTCCAACTTGGCTCTTGCCTACACAAAAATCATACAGTCACCAACATGTAAATTGACACAATAGTGAGAAAATAATTCCTTTTGCTAAGATGCATTACAGCAAAAAAGGGGGATTTAAACAGCTATCACATGGCACCAAGTGTGTTGAGGGAAAACTACCTCAGTTAGTCTGATTAAAGACTCCAGTTGTCGTGTCGTGATGGGAGTGGCATCAGCAGTGTTTGCTTGAGATCTCAGTGACAGATAGAAGTCCTGAAGAGTTTGTGCTGCTTCAGGTGAGAGTGATGGATGCACATACTGACGAGCATAGCTGATATACTTCCTCAGCAGGCATGCTGGAATCGGGTCTACAGCTTCACCTACAGGGATCTTAAAACAGATGCACGTAGCGCATACAATGATATCACTTACATAGATTTCATTGCCCTCTTTTTGTGTGTGTGTTTTTTTTTTTTACCTGCAGTCGCTCGGACAGTGGCATGTCTGAGTGTTGTAACAAGATGGAGGTCTCTAAATGGCCATTATTCCTGGTAACCGTGGCACTGCTAGTTCTGCCTTTTCCAACCCTAGTTGCCATGACATGCTCTGACAGACGGCGGTCATGTGACTCATCTGGGATGTCCAAGAGGAGGAAGACGACATCAAAGCGAGAGAGGAGAGCTGAGCTCATTCTATTGACAAACAAGGACGGATATTTGTGAACAACAGTTAAACAAAGTCCTCCAGCAGAAGCATTAAGGGACACAGTACTTATGGATTGTTGAGTTAACTCACTTTAGATTTTCAGAAACTGTTTTGCCTCTATTGTAATGTCCTCCGATTGGGTTTGCAGCAGCCAGAACTGATGTCCTTGCAGGCAGAGAGGAAACTATTCCGGCCTTTGCCAGACTCACAGATTGCTGCTCCATGGCCTCTAACAGAGCTTGCTGCTGCTGACCCAACTTATCAAATTCATCAATGCAGCACAGACCTACGGGGAACACGCAAATCAAAAGAAGAAAAAAAGCAAAACATCTCCAAAGTTCTTTATTTTTCTGCTTTTATTTTTTAAGTTTGCATTGTTCTCTGGGCCAGAAAACTTTATCTGACACACTGGGCCTTTCAATGAACCAAAATGAAGTACTACTGTCATGGGTGAATGTAGTTAAAATATTGTATAAAAGCACTAGGCAGACTACTCATACAAACATGACATCATACAAATTTCATTTATCAATGGACATTAATGATAATACAAGACTTCCATATATGGTGATGAAAGTACAACGTCCTCTAATTTGCAACATCTCCTGAAAAAAGATGTAACAAGAAAGGGCCCATTTCCAGTGGACCCTGCCGACAGAGTGTGCCGAGCCGCCTTTTGTAATCTCGGGAAGAGGGCGTAATGACATAGAAAGTGACATCATACAAATTTGCTTTATCAATGAACTCTTATGTTCTGACATCATAAATTTGAGACTTCCATATATGGTGGTGATTGCTGAGATGTTGAATGGCAACATAAAAGTGACATCATACATATTTGCCCTTTACTACTATAGACTCCTATGTTGTGACATTATAACCTTGAGATGACCAAATCTGAGATGTTGCCTGGCAACCACAGTGTGTTTCATAGAATTGATAGTTTTATATGAAGCACTCCAGATGATCCTCAGCTCACAGACACAATAATAATAACAATAACAATAATGTGCTGTAACCTGTGGTAATCTTTGATAATCTTTGATATGTTTGATATGTTCATTGTAGCATTACATGCTACAATGAACATCATATATATCATATATATATTATATATTATTATTATGAATGGTAAGCTAGCAGCTAATAGCTAACTAGTTCATTCATTCAAGATGTACCGCCATCAAAGTAGGTCCTCTGCTGTAAACAAGATCTTTGCAAAAAGAAAATAATTTTACGTGATTTTATGTATCCACCAGAGTAAATAAACACACATTTACCTTGGTCAGCCAACACCAGGGCACCAGCCTCAAGAGCATAATCCCCTGTTCCTGAGTCTCGAGATAAGGTCACTGTTAGTCCTAAAGAAACAAGCAGAGAATATTACATTTTCAAAGTAATTATATTAAACCAGGGTGATCATAAAAGCGTAATTATCTTCTGTGTAATAGACATTCATAAGGTAGTTTACTATTTTACGACATTTTACCTGTAGTGCTGGTACTATTGCCACATACGTATATTCCCCTGGGAGCCACATTACACACTGCCTACAAAGACACACAAATCCACATCAATTTAGGTTCAAAGTAACTTCCATTTACACAAGTGCCTTCTGTGTTTACCTGCAACATCTGACTCTTTCCCAGACCAGGATCTCCCACGATCAGGATGTGTGGGTCGCCTCTCACCGGGACGGTGTTTTTGCCTGTGTGTTTCTGTCTGCCTCCAAACAGTGCCAAAGCAAGAGCAGCTTTCACCAGCTGCACAACATGTATTGTTAGAGTATGCAAAAACTTGAGTTAGGAAAAATACACAACCTTTAAAGCCCTATTAATAAACTCTAAAAAAAAGTGTTGAACTCACCAGATGACCATAGATGACAGGACACAGAGAGCTGAAAAAGATGAGGACATGAATATGGAGTAACACTGTATGGTGGTGGTGTTATCATACTTAATACATATCAGAAAAAGACAAGCGTAAGTTTAGGTTTCAAAATTCTTACCAAAGCTGTGTATAAAAATATATAGCTCAATATATTTACCAACAAAGATTCAGTTGTAAATCATCTAAGCATTAATGTTCACAGCACAATCTTCTTATGCATTTTGAGGCAGGCAAAATGGTAAAGGTTGAGACATTGCATGGATTTTTTAAACAATACTGTGTGAGAGTAGGCAGCTACTGTATATATAATGTGGGTTGTGATTATCTTACTTTACGATAAGCCTCAGCAGGTCAGGCTGAGACTGGATCTCCTGGATGGCATACAGCTCTTTGAGGCTGAACTCCTCCCCTCCAGGGCGATCTTCAGATGACCCTCTTGATCCTTGACCTCCTGACTTGGACTGGTGGCCTGAACATCCAGAAAAAATAGAACTCTTCAGTGAACTGCTAGCTTGAAGGCTTGAAGTCTAAATTTAAAAAAAAAAAAGAAGAAGTGAGAAATGATACCTTTAGTATTGCTGACTGAAGTAGCTTCAATGTAGAGGAGAAACATACACTGATCCTTATTTCCCCTTGATGTACCTACACACAAATGCATCTGTTCGTAAATTGCAAATAAACAGTAGATGACCTATAACAATAACAATATCTCCTGCCAGGAGTCCTGGTCGTGTGTATGTGTTTATACCATCATTGATAACTCTCACTATCCCCGTCACTGTAACTGTATCTCCAGGGACACAGCTGTCACAGAGGTCAGAGGTCAGGTGACACTCCACAGTGCGTGGTATTCGTCCAGTCTCCCTCTGTTCTCCCCCCATCAGCTCCTGCACCCTGAAGGAGCGCATAGAACATACAGTAACATTTTATCAAATGGATAAATGTTCACAGCATATTATATGTAAAGGTTATTTGAATAATGTTCATGAGCCTCAGCAAATATTTTAGAAAGCCTTATTTTTTGACAGCTGTTTATTGGATTACATATATACACACTTACTTTATAATTTGCCAATCCACAGTATGTGTAAGTGGGGAACTGCGGCAGGGGGTGAAGGAACGGCTGCGACATTCAGGCTGAATGCACTGGAAAATACACACACACACATATACACATAAAGAGGTGTAAAGTTAAAATTGCGCATTATAAATATAATAAAGTTGTGAAGCCATTCGAGTGCAGAAAAAACATCAGCTGTAACGGTGTGTGTGTGCATACCTTTGTAGGTGTAGCATATTTTCCATGCTGTAGTGGTAGAGACAGTGTGGTTGAGCAGGTCTGGCACCTGAAAGCCATCCTGGTACACAGAGGTCTAATATTGCTCACTCTGACCACGGTTCCCTTCACACAAACCATCCGCCCAAATACACTGGCACGCAATGTGCAAAGTGGAGTCAGCGGCTCATAGTTATACAGTCTGTGGATGATTTACACAAATCAAATCATTCTCATTCATGGACACTAGCTGCACAGGTGTCAAGAAAACAATATGAAATTTTACCTCGCACTAATGTGAGGAATATTGATGATTGGTGCAGCAACAGGAAGCTCTTCCTCCTGCAGCTCAGCGGCTTGTTTCTCCAAATCTATAGTCAACACCTGACATGTATATCCAGACATGATTAGAGTTGCTAATTATTGGATAGAGAAATAATAACAACAACAAAAAAAATTGTTAAGCTTTCACTTTCTAAGTAAATTCATCAGAATACCAAGTGTGTGTTGTGTGTACCTGGTGAATGGCCACTCCCAAACAGTTGAGCATGACCTCTGGTTGTTCCTTCAAGTCTGTGATGATGTCAGGAAGTGTATTACGAATATTTTTATCTCCAGTTAAATCTGCATAATCCACCAGGACACTCCCCTGACGTTCTATTTCATCCTTTGTACATAAACACAGAATCTGTTCTTTTAACTGACATAAAGTTTAGTAATGTAGTGTGTTACACAGAGGTATCCAAAACTGACCTTGTCATACAGATGAATTCTAGAAGTGAAATATTTCTCAAACACCTTTATCTTTTCCACACTAGGTGAGCTCTGTATGAAGCCTGTGGGTAAAAACACAAGCAAGCAACTTTATATTTATGATTGCATGTAATTTACATATACAGAGTGTATTGTCATCATGTTAAGATGTTAACATATGTATATACCTTCTGTAAAGTAGTGTGACCATCCTTTGTATGGACATAGTGCATCAAGAGTAGTCTGACATGGAACTGAATTGAAAGTAAAGCAGTCGGCCATACTGTTAGTGTCTTTTCACATTTGACAGTAGATCTGATTAGATAACATTAGATCATTTGTCTTAATAACACAACCTACCTCTCTGACTACTACAGACAGGGCTTGCTGATCCACCTCGGCCTCTCCACCCTCCTCCTGTTGATCCTCCTCTCCATGGTCTACTCCTCCACCCTCCTCCTCTCCATTCATTACCACCATTTCCTCCTCCTCCTCCTCCTCCTCTCCATCCATTTCCACTACTACTACCTCCTCTCCACCCATTACCACCTCCTCCTCCTCCTCTTCCTCTCCACCCACCACTGCCTCCTCCTCTCCATCCACTACCACTACCACCTCCTCCTCTCCATCCTCTATTCCCACCCCTCCATGAGCCTCTACTTGAGTTCTCTCCACTCATTTCCTGAAACATAGGAGGAGAAAAGTGTCAGTGTGACTAACAGAAAAGGATTAATCAAAATATCATCCTTCACTGGGGCAAAAATGACTCGCTAATCATCATCTAGCATGTCTCCCTTCACAAAATGTCTACATAAAGCAATTTAAAAAGCAGCGCTACGTTTCAGGAGACGGCAGTCATGGTGCAAAAACTACTGAAAGAAAAAGTTATATTCAAAACACACACATTCTGTACTGGACACACTGTAAATGGTTTACATCAGCTCAGAATCAAGGCTGCTCAACGTCTAATAACAGCACCTATAGCAGCTAGCCAACATTATTTACATTTAGCCACATTTCGTACCGTACGATACAAAACAGTAAAATGATTCTAACCTGTCGTTCTGTTTCAAGCAGCACAAGTCATAAAGTCTGTCAACCAAAGCAAAGCTCACAATTTGCAGCACAAACAGAAACGTTACAATTACTTGTGTAATGTCAAACTTCCCTCCAGTGACGTCAACTCTTCTTCTTCTATTGTTTTAGCGGGTCAGGCACTGACGACTGCCACCTAGAGGAAGCCTATTCTACTACAGACAAAAATACCTCTTAATAATAAATTGTTTTTAAATTAGATTATTTGATACTCTGAGTGAAGATATGAACCAAAAAGAATTAAATAATTCCTGTATAGTATTTTATAATATTTTAACTGATTATTTTACTCCAGTTCTATTCAGGACAGAGATGATGAGACAAAATATCTGTATTGTATATACAGTATAAGACAAATTAGGTACTTATTGTTGTTATATAATGG
>JAVQJX010103124.1:0-10459 GCA_036025115.1 Ambassis agassizii | reverse complement strand
CTGCAATTAGCTGGTCTTAAAAAAAAAAAATCTTTCTGTAAACCAAACATGTAGATTCCAGACCTATTATTTATTATTGTTATTTGGTACAAACGTAGTATAAACATAAAAATAACCTGATTGTAGTGGCTGTTAGAATTTGTCAAATAATACAGCCTCAGATTTAGAGGTAATGAGCATGCAAACTTTCACAGTGCCCTCATTTAGCAAATATTAACACATTAACATGTATGCAATACTGTGTAGGGGTGTAACAATACATTTATTTGTATTGAACCATTTCGGTACGGGGTGTTCGGTTCAGGTACAGGGTTGTGTTCGGTTCGGGCACAGGTCCGCGCATGGGTGAGTTCACGTTGTGTGTGTTTTGGTTTCATTCCACTGCTGCACGTTTATTTTCCATATTTCGCCAGATCAGCAACAGAAGTAGTAAAATAAATAGACCTATCCCTCTCATTTTACTAAGCAAACTACCTAACCTGATGTTATTGATCTTATTCAGACGGCAGCATGTCGTTTCTGTCTCTACATGGCCGCGTGTTTACAATGTTCACCGCTGCTGTCTGCGCACAGCGAAGTTCGACCTGATGGCGTACACACACATGGACACGTGCGTGCACATACACGTGCACGCGCTCCCATCAACTGATCGAGAGCACCTGTTTTTTTGCCTTGTTTTTTTTTCCAGTAACTAATGTACAGTAATTAATTAAGCTACTAATTAGCTAACAGATGAGAGTTTGGTGCTGCATTATGCAGCTTAGCTGTAACAAATGGTTTATAGTGGTCCAGTGGCCTGCTAGCTAGCAGCTAGCCTCATATATCATACCTAAGTTAGGGAGCTTCTAGCCTCTAGTGGCTGCATGTGGAACTGCATTTTGTGTCATATTGACTTGAATTTTAAGCCCAGGAGGACCCAAAATATATGCAAAAATATCATTGCTATAATCCAGCTCGTTGTAATTGCTAATATTAGCAAAATGTATGCTAACATACATTTTGGACAGGACCCTGTCCTAGAGAAGCTATCTGAGAACAGCATGGCTAACTAACAGTATATTTGTAAACCTAACAGTATGAGGCAGAGGTTTGGAGGTGCAGAGAAGCAAAGTTCTAAGGTTGAGGATCCTTCCAGTTTCAGAATCACATAACTGAATGCTAATGTTGTTGTTTGTGTGTCAGCAAAGATAATGAAGTCAGGAAAACACAATCATTCAGTCCAACAGGGTCCATCTGACTTTTAAACCTGTTTCAGTGCACACCTGCGCTGTATGCACTGTTGTACTTTAGATTTTTTTCCTCACTGCAATTATTACCACCCAGCCAGTTAAACAGTCTTAGGGACCTTATGGAATGTAATTTCCAAGAGACGCCCCCAGAGTCCTGGCTTGGTTGTGGGAATTGGTAAACACACAGAACAAGCAGAGTCCCTGAGGCCCTGCAGTGCCTAAGAGAAAGGGTAAGTGAGTGTGGATAACACTGCTATCAAACAATGAGACGGCACAGTCGGCCAGAAAGGGACGTAAACTCATTACAGCTCGGGAAAGCTAGCCCGCATGTTGGGTTATAGTTGTCTACTTATCGCTGTGAAAATTGGGGCTCTCTAAAGGAGAGTTTGGAAATGTCACTCGGCGGAATGAACTCTCTTTCAGTGCTTACGCTGTTAACTGTTTTCCTGTGGTGAATTAGGTGTGTTGTGTAAAGCTTCTATTAGACTGTGAGGTTGTTCAGTGCAGCAGGAATGAAAAACAAGGTTTGGATTTACTTTTAAAATACACACTGCTTTTCCAGTAATGCAGCAGTAAACTTCATTTACTTTATCTATCAAATCCATTTATCTCTTTATAGAGAGAGATGCAGATCAAAGAAGGAAATTTAAAGGACATTTGAGAAGTAGATCTAAAAGGAGCAATGTTTAAGCCTTGAGCTAATTCTGCTAGTCAGTATTAGAAAGGTGATCTAATGTTGTGTATACTGTGTGTTATGTTTCCGTTTGCCAAATGATTTTCAATTTTCCCCAAAGTTCACAAAGTAAGATTTGAAACCCATTTACAGAGTTTCCACCTGCTCTTTAAAAATAGGTCAGAAGCAATGAACGAGCCAAAAATGAAAGTAATCTCAAGTCTTCCATTAAAGCAGAAATATATAGGCTAATTGGCAACTTTCAAAAGACTTCTGGAATGCTTGCATTTTAATGAACACAGAGAATACTAATTTGATGTTAATTAGTGATGAAGAAACTGGAAATCCTGCTAAAATCAGTAAAATAACTCATAGACTACACATCACAGCTGCAGATTTGAGTATTACAAGGTCGACTGAAATTATGTTGAGCGTGTTCTTGGATAAAAAGCCTATAGAAGTCAAAACCCAGTAATTATTTTTTTTGAACTGCTGACAACATAATTTGTAAGGATATAATCAAAGCCTTAATGGAAGAGTCTGTCAGAGTCATACTTTTGCTGCTTGGAAACAGGCTAATGAACAGAACCATTTGTTAATTTCTCTGTTTAAAGAGTTGGCTACCAGTAAGATGTAGTCAGATATAATCAGAACACTTGCTTCTTTGATTGCTCTTGAGGAAACCCCAGTGACATCTCCACATGGAGAAGACCTCTGAGAAAAGGATAGCTTCTCTGGTGTAGTTGGACTTAACTGTTTTTTTTTTTTTTTAAATATTATTGCAACTTTAAAGCTCCCTCATGATGAATAAAGAGAAGGAAAAAAAGAAGCGCTAGGGAGGAATCGACAAAGGTCACTGAATGAATTTTTTTCTATACGCAATTCAGTATATGAAATGTGCATTGGCCTTTGATGACACCTTTTGAATTGTGTGCAGTGATGGACTGTGTTACAGCAAACGTTCTCACAGCTATTGAAATGACAGGCTTTAAAGTAGTCTGTGAAATTATTAGATTCCAGACATAGAAGAAAAAAAAGAAAACTTGATATAAACTATTTTTCAAAGCCTTTTCAATTCGATTATAACTGTAAGGTCAACATTTAGTGAATTTTAATTGAATAGAAACCAGGCTGGCATTGCATGAAAAGGATATATAAGCAAAATGATGAGATATTTTAATCACCTCTACAGTCTTAATATGCTTCATGTTGAAATAACACATTGGTGCGTGTGTATATGATGATTGCCAGAAGAAGTTATTTGGTCACAACCAATGAAGCCCTTTGGGAGACATTGTATCCACGCAAGCATATGCATTTATTATTCATATGTAACAGTTAGCTTGAAAGATAAACAAATTAGATTTATTTGGCCTTGAAATATGAAAAACAAATCCACATTTTTGAAGTCGGACATGTGACAGTCCATCTTTTGGATTGTTAAAGTTAATGCTGTCGATTTTTTTTTGATGGTTGTCGTCCCCACAGTTGCATGCTGATAATATGCAATTTCTATAACAACTTTTTCAGTCATGGTCAAAGCTTTTCAATAGAAGCGGCCTTTGAAGGAACAGATGGCAAAGCATTCAAGAATGTACTTTCTACACATTGAACACAAATGGCTTCCTTTCACTGTATAGAAAGCCCAGTTTTAGTAACGCAACTGCCTCTCTTGCTGTGAAAACAACAGAAAATTGACTACAACTGAGTGATTTCTGGCCTCAGCTGTGTCACCTTGGTGTGTCCTTGTTCTTGTAAAAGAGGCACTGTCATTGTATTGTGTGTATTGTGAAGCTGCCAGTGCAAAAATAAAAACACTGAACAGACTCTTGTTCAGTGTCTGATCAGTCGCTAATGTCCTCAGGTTTCCATCCTGCTTTGTGCTTGATAAATGCCAACCGCTCTTCAGTATAGAGCAGCATTGTACTCAGCTAAATAGTTCCCAATCCATCTCTCTGTTTCTCTCTTCTACCAGAATGATATATGTATTTCTTGTTCTTGCACACTTGCTTTCTCATTGTCATAGCCTCCCTTTACTCCTTTTCTCTCTCTCGGACAAACTTTGCTCCTCCACTGCTGCTGCAATCCTTCTTTGTCACCAGACATCCTCTCATACACACTCTCTTTATCCTTGCTTCTTCTTATTCTTCTTTATCTTTTCATGGCTCTCCATCTGCTGGATATTCTTTTTCTCATCCTTCTTTGGTCCTTCCACTTTAGTTGTGTTCACTTTTTTATCCATTAATTTTTCCTTTTGTTGCTCCAGTCTGCATTTTCTTACAGAGTATCTACAGCCATTAGATATTAGAGATGTGGCTTCCTTTACAGAAAACTGCTCATCTGCTGTTCCTGACTGTATTAACAAAACACTGCATGTCTTATGTTTCATTTCATTTAAAGTTATTCACTAAAACACATTTAAATTTATGGAAAACATGTTACATGGATGTACAGTTCAACTCTTTGAGTCGAGAGTTGGAGTTTATGATGCTTATGATGAGGACAGCGTTAGTGCCTTCCTACAGTGTGGTGACTCCTCAGGGCTGATGAGAAGCACATGTTGAGACAGAATTTGCTGGTTTTGATGCAGATCCTGAAGGATTCCTGCAGCAGTTTGTAACTCCGGATGAGATCTGGGTCTACCAGAATCCAATCCATTTAACAGAAAGTCTCCAAACCAGTCAGGTTTGCAAGGTGTCGGCCTCTATTTTCCGAATGTTGCCGCACAAGAGGATTGCTCTTGCACCGCCCTAGCCCACATGTCCACAGTGTTGATGGCTGCCATCCAAGAATGGTGATTTGATTCTGCATATGACCCTGTTTGGCACTGTTTGATGACTACCTCTTCCCCAAGATGAAGCAGGAGCTCCGTGGTTGCCAATTTGGCAATGGTGATAATGTCTTTGCTGCCATGGACTGCTTTCTCTTTTCTTACGGCAGCTTTCAAGTTTCATTTGTGAGTCAACTCTTACTGTGGATGTTTCAAACACACACACTGCTCATCATGTCCTGATCCTGCTTTTATAATCCTGTTTTTTTTTCTTCAAACAAGTAGACGTATGAATTGTAAACGCTCCTTGATAAAGGATCCTGCCACCACAAAAACCACCTGGTTCCATCATGTTTGTAGGTGGCCCAGTTTAGCTTCCATCATCAGTCTTTGCCACCATGAAAGTTAGTGACATTGATGAGCCAGACTCTGAAAGCAGAAGACCCTTTTTTATACACCTCTTGTCTGCACACAGGGCTCAGTAACTAATCTCTGTGTTTTAGTACAGATGACACAAGTTTTTCAAGGCCATAGCTCTTGAAAGGCACTTTTCAAAAAAGTACGAGGTTGCAATAGATCATTTTATGTCCTGTTCTGTGTAATTTGTCTTGACTTGTCTTGTACCATTAGATGGTTACTGTACCCTGCTGTGGCCTGTGTTTTGTCATTTTCTCTGCCTTGTCTTCTTGAAAGTACTCTTGTACAATTATTTTGTGACCATTAACGTTACATGATTCACTCATTTGGTATCAGAGTGTAGAACATTAAATGGATGGTTTGCAGAGATGTGTTTTTAGGCTACCTGGATCAGAATGTATGTACCTAGTTTTCAAAAATTCTCAGTGACTAGAGATAGAAATAACAAAATACAACTCAGACAAAAATAATAATTGGAAATCCACCCGTTACTGCTGTCCTATTTCCAACCTTAAGTTAAGCACTGTTTGATAATCTTCTTTCTTGTTAGGGCCTATGACTCTGGAACCATAAATGCAGCTGCTCTGCCTTTTTTTAGTCCTCCTGTATGACTGAACCCTTTTCATACGTTGGAGAACTGTTTAGTCTTTGTTTGTCGATGAATTCTCATTGAAACACGCTGAATAGAAGCTCTCAAACAGAGCAGATGCAATGAATTGTAGCAGGTCATGGGTCTTATTGGTGGAAAAGTGAGTGATAATTGCTTGTGGCTTATTTGAATGTCTTACAAAGAAACACCAGACAAAATCACACTGTTAGGGCTTATAAACATTTGAGGTTGCATTTTGGTATGCCAGGCATCACAAGTCCATGATCAAAGTGACATCATGTCTTCAGTTGTTTGCTGGCGCAGCGGTGGCCTCGCCTCTCCGTCAGAGCTGGGCTTTAGAGAGGCTGGTGGCTAAGCAACTCTCTCTCTCTGTCAACTCTCCTTTTTTTTTTATCCCCAAAATTTGTCAAACTAGCTGAGAAGTTGAATGCTAGTGTTGAATATTTCATGGACAACAACATTTCCTACCACATTTTATCACAGTCCACAGTTCAGCCATTGTTGTGGAGCCCACAATATACTGCTGAAAAGATTTTTTGCAAACATGATGTGAGCTGTGACTTAAGCACAGGCTGCGAGGAGTGCTGCTGTGGTGAACAGAGCGGCTACATGGGCCAAGGACTTATGTTGAATGCTGCACGGCTCTGTAACACAAAGCACCAGGGATCATTAAGAGTTGGAGGGTGCAAAGATGGAAGTTCTTTCAGGGTGCAGAAACAAGAAGGATGTTTTGTCTTGAACTGTTTACTTCTGCATTCCCTGCTTTGATTGTATAGCATTCTTGACTGACCGGAATGCAATGTAAGGATGTTAGATTGTGTTCAAAAACTCAATCAAATGATGTATGCTTCTCAGCATCTCGGCTATGTAAGGGAAGGACACAACCATCCAGATCTTTGACCCTTGCTGACCCCTGAAATCCTGGTCTGTTCTCCCTTGCCAGATTTGAAGAGGTTCTGACAGGTTATTTTTAAGACTTTGCAACTGGAAGTAACACATTGCCTGCAGTCATGGTTGTCGCCTGTTTGTCGTGTTGCTTCTTAATATTTTTGCAGATATCAAATGCTCGTTGACAACCCAGTGGCCCAAGTTATGAAGATGTCATCCTCTTGTAGCAGAGTTATAACATCAGATCAGTGGGATGCCTACAGTATATTCACTGCGATGTCAGTAGTCACAGTACATTGCATATGTGTGTTTTCATCTCTTTCATCCATGTCGGACTGTAGAAATGAAACTGTCCACTTGTGCCTCAGAAAAAGGGCTTCATCAGTTCAGAGATCCTCCTAACAAATACCCTTTTGGCTGTTGTATAGCTATCAAGTCAAACCATCTGGTGAATGAAAAATCTTAAATTACCCTTCATATGCTTTCATATAGATGTAATGTCCAAAACAGAAAGACCCTTATCAAAATGGATAAACATTAGCCAGGTTTTGCAGGTTTGAAGGCTAATAAAACATACAAATAGTGTGGAAAAAAGATCTGCTGATGATCCATGTGGGAGGGTTTTAATCTGAACACGCTGCTTTCAGTAGGTGTTAATGCTCTTTTTGTGTGTTTGGAATCGTCAGCTCAGTGTCTGATCTGCTGCTGATCAGATCAGTGAGGTGAAGCACAGGAAGAGGCGGGTTGTAGAAACCCTCAGAGGGTCGATACACGAGCCCCTAAATTACCTCAATGGTGCTCACTTTTGAAATTGAATAGGCTTCCTGAATGATTTAAAGGCTGGCTTTATGGGAATAATGGAGAGCAAGAGCAGTAACACAGTGCACACTGGGTAACAAGCTCCAAACAATAAACAGAGATGCAGGAAAACATAATGGCAGAACTTATAAATGGATACCAACACATGAGCCATGTGGATAGACACAAAGCTGAGAGCATTTTATATGCATGCAGTAAAGCACATGCTAAATCTTATGGATGGGTGCTCATGCGCGTATAAACAGTGGTGTGCATTCATTTAAAGCCTATATTGGTATCATGTGATCAGGTTCAGCTCTCTGTCAGCCTTTATAGAGCAGGTGGAATGCATACAGCAAAGACAGCAACGGTAATGCTATTGTAGTACAATATAGTTTGTAAAAATAAATCTAAAGGTTTTTAGGTGTGCACACACATGGCCGATGCTGCCAGTTTTCTTATAGGCTCACCTGGCTAACAAGAAGTGGCTCTTATTTGATGTGTATTCATTTTTTTCAGACGTAAAAGAAGGCATTGTAATAAAACACAGTTTTATATGTTGTTGTTTCGGTCGTGCATTTTGACAAAAAGGAGACATCGTCTACTTCATGTCAGTCACGATGGCTGCGGTCTGAAACATTGAGTTCAGTAGCTGTGTTTTTGTTTAGGCACCAAAATGCACATTACTATTTGTTGAAAATGGAGGTTCACACATTAACAAAGTTCTGTTTTTTCTTACCATCAAGATTGATTTGATACTCAAGATGACTTTCTCCTTATCAGCCTTTAAAATACAGGATAAGGCTTGTTTAGCGTTGAATAGATGAGCAATGTTAGGCCTGTGACTTTGAACCGACCTCAGTGGTTTTGTGAGTCATAGACATAATTGTCTTTAAATACACGCTGAAGAAGCAGTGAAAGGCAGCGCTGCCTCTTGACCTCTTTGTTCCTGTTACGTTTTTCCTGCCATTACAGTCTGATCTTAGACCTATTCTTCTCTGCCATTCACCTTTTATAGTTCATACTCTTTCAGCTTAAATTTTGAAATAGGCTCTTAACTCCAGAAAGGTAATTTGACATTTTACAATGGTTTTCATTAATGTCTTACTTTTACAAAAGCCTATTCTCCATCTTGTTTCTCATCCCTCAATCACACCTTCAGCCCGTCTAATACATCAAAACTCAGTCAAGGTTTTTTTTTTTTTTCTTCTCTTCCTTAACACATTACTTTTTTAGTAACACAGCCGCTCAAGCTGATCGCCACTTTAATTTTTTCTCCTCTTGCACTTTTCCTTTTCTTCCAAACCGCTCTCCTCCTCGTCTTTTGTCCTGCCTTCATTCTCTGTCTTCACTGAAGGGTACATGAATAGACCGTGTAGCAGGCTGTATTTTTGACAAGACTAATAAGGCTGATATTTTACCTTGAACACGGCTGCATTATACCTACGTTGATCTACAGCTGCTGTGCGAGTGCAGAAACACTGACACCAGTGTGAAAGCCTTACATGTGTTACTGCTGTTTCAGTGAGGATTAGCATGCACTACACATACCATTTGGTTGCTGCTTTTATCGCCTCCTGCTGCCGTGCGTGGGCACCGTTTTTATCACGCTCGGCCACAGAGGGAATCAAACCACTAACCCTGCTAGTGTTACTGTCACGCTTTGCCGACTTGAGCCATTTAGAGGGCTTTCTACTTGCATGGGATTATTCAAAAATATTCTGAAGCACAGGAGCCAGTGCTAACAGGAATTCCTCGACTGCCTTTACTAGTACATGAGTTCATGAAAACTAGAGCACTTTTTCCACACAGACTTGGAGAGTGTGGTGTCTTTTTTTTTTTGGTGCAGCCAGCACCCAATCACAGCTCAGTCACTGGAAATGCTAAACACCACGATTGGCTCAGGAGTGTTGCGTTTTGAGCACAACATTTTTCACTTCACAGAGCACGGAAAGAAGTTCTGATTTGTGCGAGCCGTGATAATATTCAGGTGTGCGCCGTGACAAATGTAGGTGTGCAGTCAGATACACACACACAAGGAAAATACTGAAACATAGCTTTGGGTAACAGAGTGTGTGTGTGTGTAAAAGCTAGAATTATGATTATTATTCAAGCAGCAACAGTGTGTGAACACAGATATACTGTATGTATTATGAAGGTGATGATAATGTCATGGAGCTTCTTTTCTGCTTGAATTCACGAGATATTTTTCTATCTGATATCTAAAATCTAGCTAGAAAATTACCATCTTTTTTTTTTTTAATCTTTGTAAAGTTTCATCCAGTCCAAGTTCCAGGAGCCTCATCTGTTTCTACCTTCACTTTAAGAGGCAGTTGAAGCGTTGCTGTTTACTCCCTCTGGCACTTAGTTCGGTCAGCTAATCACTGGGATGATTTGATTTGTGCCAAACGTCAATCTTCACTTGATTAGACGATGTTGTCCTAATCAGGCAGCAGCAAAGTCACTCAGGTAAGTGTTGTTAACTACTTATAGTGTGTAGAGCAGATTGAAAACTTTATGAACAGTGAACGTTTAACACTGACCTCAAACACAGCACATAATGAAGCTCAGCTCTCTGTCTGGCTTTTTCTACCTGACTGACACACACACACACATGGGTGGTGTGGCGAGTCAGACGTGGCAGCTGTGTTAATAAGGGTGGAGCTGGTTCAGTGTTATCTGAGTCTGGAAGCCTTCACAAGGCAAGTCTGCCATCTACTGAGAGACAGAGGAGTTCTTTCAGAGCTCAGCTGTGCATGCAGGGAGCGGATGTTAATGCTGATATTCATCTTTGTCTCATTTGTTGTGGGGTTTTTTTGTTGGTATTTTAGCATTGGTTTGTTGGGCTTGCTGTGAAATAGAGCTATGTTTTGTAGTTTAGAACATGTTGACTCAGCAAGGAAACCACTGTTTCAACTCTCTTATAAATAATGATATTGTCAGGGCCAGGCTATAGCCATCATTACCTGTGACACAGACACAAGATTTTACAGACGTTTGTGCACATATGCTGCACATGTATTAATTAATGCTATATATTGCTATATATCTGTCTTTTAGAGTAGTTTATGGTT
>JAVQJX010103109.1:0-13041 GCA_036025115.1 Ambassis agassizii | reverse complement strand
CTGTCTCATTATGTTGTTATTTGCCCTTTAATTAATTGTAAGTCCTATCCTAATACTTCTGAATTGATTACAAAAAATACAGTTACACTTATTTAACAAGAAGAAGCACAGACTGCCTTTTATTTCAGTTTGCTGAGAAGCTGAGAAAGAAAAATTTTCTTTCTTTTTTTTTGCTGGAAAAAGAACACTCAAGATTTGAAAACATGACAAAGACCATTGCATGTTCAGGTTGTAACATGTGCTCTCATGTCTTTTTTGATTCCAGTGGATTGGCCAGGTGAGGGCTCTTTGCACTGTGTGGTTTTACTAAAGATGCTTTTAGCTTAAACATAACATCTTGGTCTGACACAAACTGTTGTGAGTGCATGTGAGTGTGTTTGATATATCTGCCTTTTAAATGAGGCGGTTCCTGTTTGCTCAAACATTTCAGGCACTAATAACTGGAATGGTGTTTGTCATGATTATGAAGCTAACATTTTGGGGTTTTTTTGCACAGTTTTTTTTCACAGTTACAACGTCAAGTGAAGCATTTATTGTATTCATTTGTGTTCATCCATGATTGCAGATGGCAGCAGAAAATCAGATGCATCTCTGAGCAATCATGACCCTCGCACCGCAGTGCAGCTCCGCACTGCTCTGAAGAGGCTGAAGGAAATCATGGAGGGGAGGAGCCAGGTACTCACAGTGACTTTGGAAGAAAGTCTTATAGAGAGAGACTTTGTTTGAGATTCCACATTTCCTTAGTGGAAAAAAGGAGAATAGAGCTATATATTTTGGCATGTTCTTTTACAGAAAGAATTCAGGACAATCAAACATCTCTCTCACTGAGTAACAGCTAAATGTTTTGCACTCAGACATGCGGATAAGAGCTGTTTTCTGTGGCGGTTGTTCTCCCTCATTCAGGACAGCGATCTGAAACAGTACTGGATGCCGGATAGTCAGTGTAAGGAATGTTACGACTGCAACGAGAAGTTCACCACCTTCCGCCGCAGACACCACTGCAGACTCTGTGGACAGATCTTCTGCAGCCGCTGCTGCAACCAGGAAATTCCTGGAAAGTTCATGGGCTACACGGGTAAGTGAGTCATGATTTATTACTGGAGAGTGAGGATGTATTTTCAACCAATTTTAGGTTTGTACATTGTGCTAGTAATATCACAAGAACTTGGGTTTTTACAGTTCTGTTATTTAGAGCAAAGACTTTTCTTGTCATTCATTAACACACACACAACATACATATCCCCTCAGACAATCACTGTTCCATAGAGGACAGAATATCCATCATCCGTTCTCGATCAAATTTAGAACACATTTTGAGAAATCGTTCATCTTCTTGTGCCTCTTTGTGCAGGAGATTTGCGGGCTTGCACATACTGCCGTAAAATAGCGCTAAGCTACGCTCACTCAGCCGACTCGGGCTGTATCGGAGAGGACCTGAGTGCCTTGTCGGACTCTCCCTCCTCTGTGTGTGTGCTTGAGCCCAGTGAGCCACGGACACCTGTGGGAGGACGTAAGGCCAGCAGGAACATTTTCCTGGAAGAAGACCTGACCTGGCAGAGGTGAACACACTGTCACGCCCACTTTGGGCCAAATAAAATCAGAGAAACAGTGAAGACCATCAAGATGATGCTGTTTAAATCACACCTGGTTTCTGGTTTGTTTTGCCCAAAGTGAATCAGACCTCCAAGCATGATTCTTCCTCACCTTTACCCCGACGCATTGTGTTTTCTGTTCACTTGCAACTTTCAAAACCCTTTGTTTCAGTGAGTTGTTGGTGCTGCTGCTGCAGATTTGCTTGTCATGTAGCTATTTATGAATTGGAAACACTCCATCCTGGTTTGTTCCCCAGTGTCCTTTCTTTGTGCATGTTCTATTTCTGTCCTGATTTTCTGCTTTGTGCAGTTTGTATGAACTGTGCATGGTCACACAAACATGTAATATCTATATTCCTCTGTCATAGAGGAGAAAAGTGAGATGCAAAAACTCACTGTGTGAGCTCTGCATCATGTGATTTGACAGCCCGATAATGCAGTGCGCCTCTAATTAATTAAAAGAAGAAGAAAAACAAGACCATGTATTTCAGCTTCAGACATGAAGGCTCCTCTACAAATGCATTTCTAACTTGATAAAGTGTTCATTAACCATGCATCGAAAACAGATCATACAAATTATTTGAAGCATCATCCAACAGTGCATGTGTTTTATAACGCTGTGCTGTTTTGCTGCAGATGATTTGAATCAATGTGCTCTCTGCTTATTCTCTATCAACTTCCTTCAAAGAAAATCTGTTTCCTCTGTCTCTCTCTCTCTCTCTCTTGGCGTAGAAAAACACCTATTGGGATGAGAAAGAAGTGAGTCCTGCTGTTTTATTCATTTTTTTCATATCTGTCTGAGCTTAAGCTCTGTCTGTAAAGGCTAATGCTGTGTAACTCTTTAAATACTTTGTTTGCTTCAAACTTCACTGATCAATAATTTGACTGGGAGGAAGTAAAAGATATTTGCAGCTTTAATCTAAAGTTTGTTTGTTGTTAGTATGATTCACCAGGAGACTCAGAACAGCGGCCTCTCGTCAAGACTGACAACGCTGCAGGAAGACGTTGGAAAATCACCTGCAAGAAAAAGGTCAGTCACTATTCTATGTTCAGTGTGTCTTCCTCCGATTTATTTGTTCATTTATTACAACTCTTCCCATGCACAAAAAGCAAACAGCGGCATCATTAAAACTCTGTAAAGGTAAAGCAAAGTTTGTGAGCTTAAGAAGCTGCAAATTGATCTATGAGTGATGTCTGCCACTGGCAAGGGTTAAGTCTCTGTCGCTGTCTGTCTCAGGTCTGCCAGTGTGACCAATCTGTCTCTGGATCGCTCCACTTCCTCCATGGTGCCTTCATATGACGGCTCCGTCAGCCCGCCAAGCAGCCGAGCCATGTCTGTGACCAAGAGCGGCACCAAGCTTGACCACAGTGAGGAGGAGAGGAAGATTTTGCTGGTGCTTGATTTCTTTCACTCTTCTTCAAATCCTTCTACAGTGTTTGGTAATTATTTGACTGATATAGTCTATTATGTGTCATTTAATTGTATTGTTTTTTTTGCAGGATTCCTCTCAGCTAAAGGACCTGTGGAAGAAAATCTGCCATAACAACACAGGAATGGAGTTCCAGGACCACAGATACTGGCTGAGGACCTACCCAAACTGCATCGTGGGAAAGGAGCTCGTCAACTGGCTGCTGAGGAATGGAACCATCTCCACCAGGTAGCATCAGACTTCTTTCTGGTGAATAGATACAGGATTAATACCTGTTTTTATTTATGTTCATTAATACAGATGAGGTGCCTCCCTCTGTAGTCTGGAAAATCTACCCTCACTATCTCATGTGTTACATTGGACCCTTATTGGAGCTAATAAATGTGTATTTGATTTTAAATCAAGTCCTGCGGTGAAAGCTACTCTTGTCTCTGTGCTGTAGGGCTCAGGCCATTGCAATAGGACAGGCGTTAGTAGATGGTCGGTGGCTCGACTGTGTCACCCATCACGACCAGCTGTTCAGGGACGAGTACGCCCTCTACCGCCCTCTGCAGGTGAGGATAAAATAAAACACTTGAATGAAATACTGAATTTCTGAAATTGTTTTCCGTTTGCTCCTGCTCACTTTGTCACATGCTGGTATTGACTGATCCAGTGGAATCTTTTGATAAAAGGAGGTGAAATGTGCTGACTGTGAGGTCTCCTTGTCTGGACTGTAGAGTACAGAGTTCTCAGAAACGCCGTCTCCAGACAGCGATAGCGTCAACTCCCTGGAGGGACACTCAGAGCCATCCTGGTTCAAGGACATCAAGTTTGATGACAGCGACACGGAGCAGCTCGCAGATGAGACCGATTACAACATGCCCAGTATGTACCTGTCTGAGTCGACCTGTGTTGGCTGGATTTGGTGTGTGTCAAGTGAAGTCTGTTCTCTCTCTCTCTCCAGACTCTGCCAGCCCCAGCAAGAGGACGTCGGTCAGCAGTTTCCAGTCTGTGGTGGACAGCGACTCAGCTGCTTCCATCAACCTCAACATGGAGCAAAACAACGTGAACTTCCACATCAAGAAGCAGTCCAAATATCCACATGTGCCTCCTGTCTCTGAGCAGAAAGGTAAATATTAGCACAGAAATGATTAAGTTGTGATCCAGTGCTTTGATGTTAGAGGTGATCCATTCTTTCAGTTCAGGCAAAAGTTGTGACATTGTGTAAAGTGTGGTGAAATAAATAACTATAATAATTTTAAAGTCTAAGTCTGCATTTAAGGCAATATATTCTTAAGATGCAAATCCTGTTCTTTGAAGGTAAAATTGTAAGAATGCTAGTCAAATTTGTTGAGAAAAAAAACCCACACAAGTTTGTGAGAGGTCAGTGTGTCATCTGCACATGTTTACCCTTCATGCAAATGCAATATTTGAGGGATATTTTGAAATCTATTTTTGAATCACTCTCACATATGTCATATGTTCTACAAAAATATATACTATAACAGAACAAACAGCAAAGAGGCAATCAATCTGAGGTTGCTCCATTCATTTCCTCTCACAGCAGAGTTTCTCTTGTCTGAGGACGGAGGACAGAACATTGTCATCAGTGACGCCTTTATCAAAGGTAGGACCTCTGCACTTCCTCATTGATCTAATCAGTAAACGGCAGACTTCTGGCCTCTGACCTTATGCCTCTGCTGCAGAGTCTCTGTTCAACCGGCGTGTGGAGGAGAAGGCCAAAGAGATGCTGTTCACCCCACTGGGCTGGCACCACAGCTCCCTGGATCAGCTCAGAGAGGAGAACGGAGAGAAGAAGGCCATGGAGAGGCTGCTGTGAGTGCACTTGTGTCTGTGTCCACTGTGTTAAAGGAGGGCTACAAGTGTGATGCTTTTTAATTCACCATTTTATGGTGGACAGATTTGTTGTTTAGTTCCTCTGCTAAGCATCCACCTCTGTGTTCAGTTCGGCCAACCACAGCCACATGATGGCGCTGCTGCAACAGCTGCTGTACAGTGAGTCTCTGTCTCTGTCCTGGCGGGACATCATTGTCCCCGTGGTCCGACAGGTTGTCCAGACCGTACGGCCCGATGTCCGCAACTGTGACGATGACATGGACATCCGGCAGCTGGTCCACATCAAGAAGGTTGGACACCGTCCCAGATTGTCCACATGTGTCAGTGGAGTCCTTGCATCAGCTGACTGGACTGAGCATATTTTGTTTGTTTTTTTTTGTTTTTTTAGATTTCTGGAGGCAGGAAGTTCGACTCAACAGTTGTGAACGGCTTTGTGTGCACCAAGAACATCGCCCACAAGAAGGTACTGTGTTCTGTCAGCTAAAATTTAACATTTTATTTCACTGAGACTGCTGTAAGTAACTGACGCTCTGTCTGACCACCAATCAGATGAACTCTTACATCAAAAACCCCAAGATTCTGCTGCTCAAGTGCTCCATAGAGTACCTGTACAGGGAGGAGACCAAGTTCACCTGCATCGACCCCATCGTGCTGCAGGTCAGGACTCAAACAACCAAACAGGAACAACCTGTTTACCTTTACAGCTACGAGCTTTTTCTTTATCTTTCAGGAACGAGAGTTTCTGAAGAACTACGTGCAACGCATCGTAGATGTCCGTCCAAACCTGGTACTAGTGGAGAAGACAGTGTCTCGTATTGCTCAGGACATGCTGTTGGAGCATGGCATCACACTGGTCATCAATGTCAAACCGGTTAGTAGAGAATGAATGCTGTTTAACTCACTGGTTTTACATTAAAAGTAGCTGAAATAAGACTGACATAATGACAGACTGAACAACTCTGATGCACCACGAAAAAGGGAAGGGTTTAAAAGACTCTGTCTCTCTGTTTGTTTTCTTTTCTTATTTTTATTCAGCAAGTCCTGGACAGGGTGAGTCATATGACACAGGGTGACCTGGTGATGTCCATGGACCAGCTCCTCACCAAACCTCGTCTGGGAACCTGTCACAAGTTTTACATGCAGCCATTCACACTTGCAAACAGTAAGATTGTTGCTCCTCCTACATGTTTGCTGCTCTCATGTTAGGACTCATTTCGTTGTCTGTCCTTCCAGATGAAACAAAGACACTGATGTTCTTCGAAGGCTGCCCTCCTCACCTCGGCTGCTCCATCAAGCTCCGTGGTGCATCAGAGTACGAACTGGCCAGGGTGAAGGACATCATCATGCTGATGGTGTGCGTGGCATACCACTCGCAGCTGGAGATCTCTTTCCTCATGGATGAGTTTGCCATGCCACCCAGTTTGGCCCAGAACACACCATTCCCTTGCCTGCTGGAGGGCTCCACTGTAGTGGAGGAGGCCGATAGAGAGACTACAAGGACAGAGGCCAATGGTGACAGCCAGGAGAAAACAGCAGGGACTGAAGAGTCAGGAGGACAGCCAATGGACGACGAGTCCTCCAGCTGTCTTAAGAAAGACATTAACATTCTCCGAGATGAACTAAACCCGCAGTTACCCGCTGCCTCTGTCCAAGAGCAGGAGGCTGCTCACACAGAGACACAGACCTCCTCGCCCTTTTCCAGCCCTCCTGTACCAGCTCTGTCTGTCTCTCCTCCATTCCTCTTGGAGGACGACCAGGAGATGGGCTCAGACACGCTCATCACAGCAATGGAAGGGGAGACGGAGGAGACCCTGGGTTTAGGGGACGGTGAAGGTTCAGAGACTCCTACTCCCAAGTTGTTCCGAGATCCACTGCAGGACGACACAGGGATGTTTGTGGCTGAGCAGGTGGATTCATCTGATGACCGGCTGAAGTCGATTTCTGCTGTTTTCAAGCAGGAGCTGAAAGACATCATCCTGTGTATCTCTCCATTCATCACATTCAAAGAACCCTTCCTGCTCACAGCAGCAGGCATCCACTGCCCCAGCAGGGATTACTTCCCTGAGCAGGTAATGACCTCAGTTTAATCTAAGACTGAACTGAATGAGAGTTTTCTCCTATCGTTATTATCCCTGTTGATTGCTGTTTACCTGTCGTGTAGGTCTATCTGTCTCCTCTCCTCAACAAGGACTTTAAGGAACTGGACGGACGCAGGAAGCGGCAGCTGCTGAAAGACTCTGCGCCATCCTCCCAAGTCCAGACCAACAATGGAGTTCAGCCAAAGCCCATCGACATCCTGCCATGTCACAGCCTCACCAGCACACGCATCATCGAGCAACTGAATAGCAGCCAGGATCTAGCCAAGATGCTGGCAGATTACAGAGCAAAAGGGGGGCGGATTCGGCAAAAAGAAGTCGGTGACCCCTTCGGTCCTGCTGCCAATGGGCAGAGCCGTGCAACAGACACACCAGTCAAACCACCAGTGAAAGCTGACAGCGAAGAGGAGAAGCCAAGCAAGCAGAGTGAAATGAGCTGGACCCCGAAGGTGATTCAGTCATTCATTTAACCCTCTAAACTGCAGGATGTATAAGTAAAAATAACAGTAAATCATTCAGTATCAAAAGCAGTTTTGTTTGACCTCCGAGTTTCAGTATGTATTCATCTGCTCTTCGCTGTCTTCAGTTCGACTGTCTGAACCCCGTCAACCATCAGAGGCTCTGTGTGCTCTTCAGCAGTTCAGTTCAGTCCAGCAACGCACCCAACCCCTGTGTCAGCCCGTGGTAAATTGCTCACAAGGAGACAATCAGTTCTTTAAGTATAAAACAAATAATGAATAAGTTTACATTAAGTGTGTTTGTTGTCCTCAGGATTGTAACTATGGAGTTTTATGGGAAGAATGACCTCTCTTTGGGTGTGTTCCTGGAGCGATACTGTTTCAGGTAAGACAAGTGTCAGGGCTTCATATTAGGAGATATTGTACTTCTGTTTACTTCAGTGTGTGTCTGTGTGGTCTAGGCCATCCTATCAGTGCCCCAACGTGTACTGCGAGACTCCCATGGTGCACCACATACGTCGGTTTGTGCACGGCAGCGGCTGCGTGCAGATTGTGTTGAAAGAACTGGATTCACCTGTTCCTGGTTATCAGCACACCATCCTCAACTATTCCTGGTGCCGAATCTGTAAACAGGTCAGTTAGCAGAAACAGCAGTAGGTTGAAACCACACCTTTAAAGCGATGTATGTCATTGGAATTCTGTGAATGAAGATGGTGATTCAGGTGAGTCTCCGCTCTCTGCAGGTGACGCCTGTGGTCCCTCTCTCCAACGACTCCTGGTCCATGTCATTTGCCAAATACCTGGAGCTGCGTTTCTATGGACACCAATACACCAGACGGGCGAATGCAGAGCCGTGCGGACACTCCATCCACAAAGACTACCACCAGTACTTCTCATACAACCAGATGGTGGCGTCCTTCAGGTTGGCCTTCACCTGAACCACAGCAGTGTTTAACCCTCTGTCATGTGTTCAGGCACTGCGCGCTCATTGAGTTAACTCTTGATTCAGTGTGGGTTTCCTGTTTCTTCAGCTACACGTCTGTGAGGCTGCTGGAGATCTGTCTTCCTTGTCCTAAGATCTTCATCAGGAACCTGGCACCATCTAAAACCAACCTGCAGCAGGACCTGAAGGACTTCTCCCAGAAGTAAACATGCACTGCAGATAGAGAGCAAAGAAAACATCATCATGTGTTCTGGCTCTGTCTTGCTTTACAGTGTTTACATCAGCCTCTGCTCTTTCTTCAGAGTGACTCAGGTGTATTTAGCCATTGACGACCGGCTCACTTCACTGAAGACCGACACCTTCAGTAAGACGCGAGAGGAAAAGATGGAGGACCTTTTTGCTCAGAAAGATGTAGGTCTCCTCCTCTGTCGGTGTCTCTGGGTGCAGTATGTGTGTTTTTACTCCCATAGTGATGTGTGTGTGTATTTGATTGTAGATGGAAGAGGCGGAGCTGCGGAGCTGGATAGATAAACTTCAGGCTCGTGTGCAGGCCTGTGGTCTGGATTCTCCTCAGCAGCTGCAGGCTGTACTAGAGTCACTGGTGATGAAGAAACAGAGTCTGTGTGAGATGCTGCAGTCGTGGAACAGCAGGTCAGGACTAAACAATATGTTCACAGATCACCGCGTGTTTATAAATCTGAATATTCCAAGTGGAGTCCTGAAAAAGAAACTGAAGTGTCTCCTTGTTGTTTATTCTGTTTTCTTCAGACTTCAGGACCTATTCCAGCAGGAGAAAGGGAGGAAGCGTCTGTCTGTCCCACCGAGCCCAGGCCGGCACCGCCCGACCAACACCGACGACAGTAAGGTGAGTTTAAAATCACTTTTTTTTTAACTGTGGCTAGGCTGTTGCAATCTAAATTCAATTAGTATTCAGTTATTATATGGCTTTTTTGTTGTTTTTTTTATAAATTTGTAATTTGTCATGACCCCATTTAAAATGTGTTGATAATCTCTGCTGTTCTGGATTGTTTTTTTAAAAGAGCACCCTGGACGCCTCCCCACGCAATCCCTCACCTGTGGTGCAGAATGGTGAGAAAGGTGAGTTAAAACAGGACATGTTTTCTTTGCTGAACTGGGCGAGTAGTCACTGAATGATCGAGGACATAACCTGCCTGGTTAGTCCTGTTGTCAATGAAGCTGTTTGTGTTTCCTCTGACAGAGGACCGTCACCTCAGCACGTTGCCCTCAACCACCTCACTTCTGCCATCACCAGGAGACCCCGGAGCCGAGCCTGCCACACCAGGCCCCTCTTTCTCTGAGCAGGACTCTGTCAGCATCCCTGAAGGTTCACAAGCACACACAAACACACACACACACACAGAGTGACCTGTTGCATCACGGCTGCTCTTCACACTCTGCATTTGCTCTCTGTCAGACGTGTTTGACGGACACTTACTGGGCTCCACTGACAGCCAGGTAAAGGAGAAATCCACGATGAAGGCTATCCTTGCCAACTTCCTCCCTGGAAACAGCTACAACCCCATCCCATTCCCGTTGTAAGTCATACACCGAACACTTACAGTCACTGTTTAAATGTGAAAATGGGCAGTTTGGCTGTTAACTTGTCTGACAGTACTCACAGGTTTGTCTCTGTTTGTGTTGCCAGTGATCCAGACAAGCATTACTTGATGTATGAACATGAGCGCGTGCCCATTGCTGTGTGTGAGAGAGAGCCAAGCTCCATCATCGCCTTTGCTCTCAGGTGACCTTCAGTCCAAACCTGATTAATGCCATCAGTGACTGATAAAAGATGTTTATTTATTTGTTGTGTTTTTTTACTTCCAGCTGCAAGGAGTACAAAACGGCGCTGGACGATCTGTCAAAAGCATCAAACACTGGAGGAGACGAGACTCAGCAGGTCGTCAGGTATGGACAGTCACCAGTTTAGGCCACAGTGTAAAATCCTCCTTAATCACGTGTTTCAAATGCAGGAAGAGTGATATCATTAGTCCTTTTTTCAGTGGTGGGGAGAGTCGAGTTAAGAGCAGTCCTGCCCGACCCAGTGAGTCATCATCACAGCAGAGTCGCAGCGGCTCAGAGGCTGATCTACTCAGTAGGTTTTGGTCGAAAATGTGAATTTGCAGCAGAGCTGAAGCTTTTCAAAGGCTTAATATTTGACTTGGTTATTTTTTACAGAGGACACAGACTCTGCAGATAAACAGAAGAAACAGACGCTGAATCCACACATTGAGCTGCGTGAGTGTTTTTATTTTTCTTCACTGGTTCACAAAGACCTGATTGAAATCAGTCTAATAAAAAACAAGCATACATCTGATCACATCACGCATGACAGTGTAAACACATCAGTGATGTATTTGTCTTGGTACAGAGTTCTCTGATGCTAATGCCAAGTTCTACTGTCGAATCTACTACGCCGAGGAGTTCCACAAGATGCGGGAGGAGATCATGGAAAGCAGCGAGGAGGACTTTGTCCGCTCTCTGTCGCACTGCGTCAACTGGCAGGCCCGCGGAGGAAAATCCGGTGCTGTGTTCTACGCAACTGAAGGTAGTAAAAATGCAAAAGAAGCACCACAAGTTTCATGAAATATGTCTGAACTATCCAACACTTTCTTTCTGTTTTCTGCCAGACGACCGGTTCATCCTGAAGCAGATGCCTCGACTGGAGGTCCAGTCCTTCCTGGACTTTGCCCCTCATTACTTCACCTATATCACTGGAGCTGTGCAGCAGAAGGTATGCTGCACACACATGTTCTCTCTGTCTCAGTCAGACTATCTCAGCTAATAAAATACCCTCCCTGTTTGTTTCACAGCGGCCAACTGCACTGGCAAAGATCCTAGGTGTTTACAGGATCGGATACAAGAACTCTCAGAACAACACTGAAAAGAAACTGGACCTACTTGTCATGGAGAACCTGTTCTATGGACGCAAGATGGCTCAGGTCTGACTAGAAACAGAAAAAAAAAACACCTTAATGGATGCTTTTATTTTGAAGGAGTTACAACAGCTTTTCTCTTCTGCAGGTGTTTGACTTGAAAGGTTCTCTGAGGAACCGGAATGTGAAGACGGACTCGGGGAAGGAGAGCTGTGAGGTGGTTCTGCTGGACGAGAACCTGCTGAAGCTAATCCACGATAATCCGCTCTATATCCGGTCCCACTGCAAGGCCATCCTGCGGGCTGCCATCCACAGCGATGCCTACTTCCTGTCTAGTCACCTCATCATTGACTACTCGCTGCTGGTGGGCCGAGATGACGCCACAGACCAACTGGTGGTGGGGATCATAGGTAAAGAGGAGGAGAATGAGAATGAGGAAGACACAGAAGAGTCATTTTCTTTTTGGTTTACATTGCCTCTGCTCCTCCCTGTAGATTATATCCGCACTTTTACTTGGGACAAGAGGCTGGAAATGGTTGTTAAATCCACTGGAATTCTGGGAGGTCAAGGTGAGCAGGACTAATCCACACTGGTCTCTACAGAACTTATTTACTCAGAAATACTGTCCATTAGCTTTAGAATGCTAGAAATCACAGAAGCTTGTGAAGCATAAGTTTACTAGCCACTAGCATGCCTTAATGCGTCACATCCCTGAGGTACTAACTGGTATTCTTTGGTTGGCATCCCTAGGTTAATCACAGCACTCCATGGGCAGCACTTAACATCCTTACAAAAGGGATGCTAGTTGTAAAACAAGCCTTGCTAATGAAGTCAAAGAACAGTTGAGAGATCAGTCTAGTAACACCCAAGGTATTGTTAGCCAGTGAATGCTAGTCACCAGTGAGGCAAGTTCTAAGCGTACTCACTCTTCCTCTGTGGTTTTTGTGTCTGGCTCTCTGACATTCCACTGTGTTTTATCTCCAGGGAAGATGCCCACTGTCGTGTCTCCAGAGCTGTACAGAGCTCGCTTCTGCGAGGCCATGGACAAATACTTCCTGATGGTTCCGGACCACTGGACTGGCTTGGGAACAAACTGCTGAGTCTGAGCACAGAGTCAAACAAACCGGACTGTAAAACGAAGCAGCCGGGCTGAAACACAGCAGAAGGGAACCTGGCAGTGAACAGTATCATTCCGCAGTAGCAGTGCCACTCTGCATCTACTTAGATCATTTTTCACACACAGGATGCATCTCAGTGTCATAACTTATGTTTCCATGATTCACAGATGAGCTGGTATTTCAATGGTACCAGTGAAAACATTCATTGTTAAACATTGTTGTTGTTAAACAAACTAATGTAATTTAACGTTTGTACAGAGATTGTGTAGCTATTAAAAATGTTATTAACTCCTCAACCTGTCTGTTGTTCATGACAAAGAAAACAGCACCACACTGACAGATTTTTAGAATTGTACAGTTTATATAAAACAAGCTGACAAACAGCCCTCAGCATGTCGTACTGCATCAGGAACTGGTACGAAAATCATCAGACCATCACGATTGTCAGGACTGGTGAAGCTCATTTTCTGGTACAATAATAATAATAATAATACTGGCAGACAGACTCAGTCTTGCAGAAACAGGCTGTGCTTGTTAACAATGTGTGTGTTTATCAGGCAGCCAACAGGGTTGTCATTTCAAAATAAAAGTTTGGTCCAAATATCCACCGTCTGTTAGGGAGAGATTTTCTTATACATACATTTACTTGATTTACATTAACGTTATTTACA
>JAVQJX010103079.1:0-15630 GCA_036025115.1 Ambassis agassizii | reverse complement strand
ATGTAATAACTTAATTTTGCAAGTTTTTGCCAGTATAACAGCATATTTCTAATCTGACACACATGTGCCACTTTAATCCTGTTGATGGTGAAAGTGAGATGAAAGGATATAAATTAGATCAAACTTTGTTGATATACATAAATTATTTGATCTGAAAAAAAAGTCACTTCACAGGCAGACAGTTACTTATACCTGGATTTGCAATACAATGTACTATTTAATTATTTCATGCTTTTCAGATGTTGGTTTAGGCTCCAGCATCATGCACAAAAGCTGCACAGAAAAACTCTCTCCCTTGAACAGTAAATTGAACCACATCTTATTCCTGGAGGACAATGTGAAAAGAAATTAAAGGCTACTACACAAAAAAAGGAACTGTTGACAAATGGTTTATTACATGATGAAATGTAAATTATAACTGGCTATAGTTAATGAATAATAAGTTGTTTTTACAACAAACATTGCGGAAGATGAGAAATGATACACCATTAATAAGAATTGTCTGGTGTCTAGTTTTTCGGGCGGACGTGCTCACTGCCTTGGAACATTCTCTTCTCTGTGCGTGGATGTGTGTGTGTGGAGGAGTGTGTGTATGTGTGTGTGTGTGTGTGTGTGTGTGACAAAGAGTGTGTGTGTGTAAACTGCCTCCTCTCGTGTTGATGTCGACTGACTGCCACCGACTCTGACGGTGAATAGACGGGATAAATAAGTTTAAAAAAAAAAAAAAAGAAAAAACAGGCCGATACGCGCGGTGATCTGTCCTGTCCGAGCTGCCACCGGGTCGGTCGGAAACCATGAGCCAGCCTCGGCCGGACGAGTTCAAGCCTCCTCCGGAGTGCCCGGTCTTCGAGCCCAGCTGGGAAGAATTTCAAGATCCCTATGCCTTCATCAATAAGATCCGTCCCATTGCTGAAAAAACGGGCATTTGCAAAGTCCGGCCGCCTCCGGTGAGTGCGATATTAGATGATTAACCGTCACCGGGACGCGGATGCTGAATAACCGTTAAAACGGCAATAAACGGTCCGAGCGCGAGGGATTTAAAGGGACTGTTCAACATGGCGGATGCTCGGCTGTGTTCATTCTTTGTGCTGCCACCGCTAGCAAGCTTTCAGTTATTTTTTTTTATAACGGCAATGTATTTACTCGACTTTGACCTCGCTAGCAGCCGTTAATGCGTCCGTGTTTGTTTCAAAAGTGGATTCTAGTCGTGGTTCATCGTGTGTCAACAAAGTCTCGGGGCTCCGGTCATTGAGCCACTTGGCTAGCAGGCTAATGCTAACAGCAACCTGTCATATTGTAGCACACAGCTTTGACATAGGTGGCTATGCGGAAGCCATTCTTCTGCCTAGAATAAGACGATGAGATAAAATGATGTGATCAGATTATTGACGGTGATATTAACTACTTTTTATAGCAATTGCACCTAAATGTCCTGAAGTTGATTAAATATGGATTATTTGTTAAAAGAGCATCATGAAGCAGTTGGGTCAGTCAGTGTGTGGTCCATCACCTTTCGGTCAATTTCCGTATGATTGTTGTAGGTTCTAGTGTATTTATTTCACACATTAGGATGATTATAGTCATATTTTCTTTTATATTGAGGTGCTAAAAATTTTCCTCCACAGTGGAACAAAAAGTACACAGTGTTGTTTAATTACAAACACCATCATTAAGTTCAAAAGTGTTGACTTTTAAAGTTGTGAATAAAACCACCATATTGCACAACAGTGCAGCTGCGGTGCACCTTATTAAAATGTGTTGAGAATGAGCCACTGTTCATGTATGAGCCTGTATGTATTGTAGGGTGTTGTCCTCCATGTTGGCTTTGTGGTAAGCTGGGCTTGTGAGTGAGTCTTCCATCTGGCCATTTTGCGTGCCAGTGGGGGGATGTTGGCTACTGACTTAAAAGAAGAACTTGGGGCCCCCTTGTTGTGTCATGGGATGTTTTCATTGTTAATCCTCCTGCCATATGCAGCATTGACATTATTATTGTTGAACTGTGTTGTTGGTTTCAAACTGAAAGCGATCACAGTGTTCTTACACTGTAAACAGACTGGCAGACTTGCTTTTAATATCAGTTTAAAAAACTACAGCCACTTGTCAAGTGTCTGTTTTACCTACATATTTTTACTTTAGGTAATAAACCAAGGTAAAAAAAAAATGAAGATGTCTTTAAATTTTGGTGCATATTTTGAAAAACAGTTGCCACAAATGGAAAAAAAAGGTGTTAAAAGAACAACCACATAGACTTAGTAAAATGGCCTATTGAGGCAAAAATGAAAGATAGTGACATGACAGGATGACCTTCATGTGCTGTCGTATGTGTTTTTGTCACTGTAGGGTTGGCAGCCTCCATTTGCTTGCGATGTTGACAGACTTCACTTTGTTCCTCGAATCCAGAGGCTTAATGAACTGGAGGTGAGTTTTGCCAATTATATTATATTTGACTATATTGTCTGTGTGTTTATCTGAAACTGTGACCTATTTTTAACTCATTCATGTAGTTATTACATGAACAAAAGCAACAAGAGAACAAAGCAATGTTAATTCATTGTGATAATGTTATGTAATGATGGATAGATTACTGGTAATTGCAGGTCTCAATTGTTACTTAATCAAACCTAAAAAAAAAATAAAAAAAAAGAGAGAGAGAGGGCATGTTTATTTCTTTGTTTATAACAATAGAACACAGCATTGATCATTCTCCTTCCTTGAATGTCATTTATATTTAGCTCATTGCTTACATCTTTTATCACAGGCCCAGACCAGAGTCAAGCTCAACTTCTTGGACCAGATTGCCAAATTTTGGGATTTGCAGGGATGTTCCCTGAAGATTCCTCATGTGGAGAGGAAGATATTGGATTTATATAAACTAAATAAGGTGGATTGTTGATGACGCTGTCCACCATCTCTGTTTATTTTGAAATGCAGAAAAATGAACTCTGTGTTTCTTCTTCTGGTCACTTCAGCTGGTAGCAGAGGAAGGTGGATTTGACATTGTCTGCCAGGACAGGCGATGGACCAAGATTGCACTACACATGGGCTATGCTCCTGGTAAAGCTGTCGGATCACACCTGCGAGGGCATTATGAACGAATCCTCTATCCCTACAATCTGTTTCAGACCGGGGCAAACCTGCTGGTGAGTTGGACTCACACATTTGTATGACAGCCTACCTTGATGAATAAACAAAGAGCCTAATAATGCAACTTAATACCCTCAAAGCTTAATCATAGAGTCAATAGAATTAGTCCTGATTTGAATGTATAAATATTAAAATAACTTGAAAAAATGTTCTGTAGCAGTAGTTTTTAAACCAATTTATAGTATACAGTGTGAATTTATTATGTATTGTCTAATCATATCAATTATTACATAACGTGTTGCAAGAGAACTAATCCAAGGATTGGTACTGTGTGACCTCCTGGACAGGTCACTTTAAATTGTTTAACTACCAAAGCTCTCTCTTGCCTCAGGGCTCAGATCCAGCTTCCAAACTGATGCGTTTGGAGGCTGATCCGGAATTTGAAAAGGTATGTTTGTGTTGAGACAGCCAATCTCTCAATTAACTAAATGCATGTTTATCTGTGACAGGGGCATTGTTTTCATTGTAATGAGGTCAGGTCTGGGATATATTTCTGGAATGAATGAGAAAGGTCCAATACTTTATTGGTGGTACACAGCATTTAGTTGATGAAGTGTGATCAGTTTAAACAATGTAAAATGTTCTTATGCTGCTCAGTTTACAACTCTTAACAAGTATGTGTTCCTATTTGTTTCTTGTCTGGTCCAGTTGAACATACAATTAAGTGCTATTGTAATAAGTTAAGGTGCAAAGCAAAAGGCAGCTTCTGAAAGTCTGACCTGTACACCACTACTACTACTACTACTGTCTCAGCTCAGACCAGTCCTTTGCATGTTTCTCTGCTGCTTGTTTGAGGTTTCAGACTAGAACTAACCACATCCTCCTTGAGGCCTCTGATGGCTGTTCAAACTGAAACCAAACACTGTTTTTACTTACCTGCCTCCATCTTTCAACTACGCTCAGTATCTTCAGATACTTTGTCCTTGCATGAAATATTCTTTTTTATCTGCCTGCCATACATGCAGGTTCCTTTTAAAACAAGTCTTTGTGTCTTTATACTGTATCTGGCATTCCATTGATATCCTGATAATCACACAACTATTTCCAGTTATGTACACAATGAATGAATACAACACAATGAAAATGTTATTTTAATAAGCAAGAGCTCTATTTGTAACCGTTTCTCTGTTTCTTTCAGTTTGTTCAAAAGCCTGTCCAGCCAGAGGAAAGCCCAGAAAGCAAGGAGATCATGGACATCAAGGAGCACAAGCTGCAGGATCCGGCTCAGAGACAGCCAGCCCAGATGCCTGACATTTGCCCCAGTGCTCGCAGAGCCAAGCGCATGAAGTGTGAGGTGGGAGCCACACCAGTACCCGATTGAAACTGCCCTGAAACCAGCATACCTGACCTCAGTTATTCACCACATTTTTCCATATGATTGTTGTAGGTTTAGAGATGTGACAAGTTTTTGTTGTTTTTTTTCTCCTGCAGTCTGTCTGTGTGAAGACTGAACCAGGTGAGCCAGGCGAGAACAAGCCCAACCTGAGGCGGAGGATGGGTTCTATCGTTGTCAAGCCAGAACCAGGTCAGTGTGGCTTATAACACACTATGATAGACATGTAAGCTGGCAAAAGTGTTTACTAAGTGAAATCCTCCATAACTCAAAATAACATTATGGTGGTGTAACTACTGTGTAACTATTAAAAATAAAAAGAAAACTGGCATGCTTAAAAATTCTAGTGTAGCATAATCCAAACAGGAGACAGAACAGGATGTGTTAGACATAACATGAGAGTTAATTGTAGAGGTTACATGATAAAGCATCAGTGCTACATTTACTAATATTTCCTGTTGCTTTGCAGAAAAAGAGATTCCCATTCCAGTGAAACAGGAACCAGTTGAAAGTAAAGAACCAGTCATTGAAGCTGACAAATCCAAGTCACGGTACAAGAAAATCATCCCTCCAGTTCCTCCGAACCCTGTAAGCAACATGTGTCTGCTGTCTGTGTATGACGAATGAATGATGAGTACATTTAGTCTAGAATCTTTTATGCATCATATATGCAGAACTAATAAAACCCACAGACCTCGTTATGAGCATTTTTCAAAGTTGTCGCCTTATGATCTGTTCCTTTTGCTGCACAGGTGGATCTGGTTGTGTGTCTGGTGTGTGGCAGTGGGGGAGATGAGGACCGGCTGTTGCTGTGTGATGGCTGTGACGACAGCTACCACACCTTCTGTCTTATCCCTCCTCTGCATGATGTCCCCAGAGGAGACTGGAGATGCCCCAAGTGTCTGGCTCAGGTGAGGATGTGCTACAAAGTCTGTTTTTTTTCCCCCTAGTATCTATACATCTTTATCTCACAATGGTCTTTCAATGGAAAAGCTTCAAGTTTGCACTGAAATGGTTGTTTATAGTGTCAGAACAGTGAGCATGTTTAGCATACATTGGGAGCCGCTGCAAAAGTTTAAACTTGTTCCCCCCCTCCCCCACAGGAATGCAACAAACCTCACGAGGCGTTTGGCTTTGAACAGGCATACAGAGACTATTCTCTGCGTGCATTTGGACAAATGGCAGATGCTTTTAAATCTGATTACTTCAACATGCCAGTTCATGTAAGTAGAAGAGGTTTCGGTATAAACCTGTCAGTCTTCTTGCTGATGGTGTTGCAGTTAACATGTATGCCCTTCACTTGTTCGTTGCAGATGGTACCCACAGAGCTGGTGGAGAAAGAGTTCTGGCGTTTGGTTGGAGCCATTGAAGAGGACGTGACTGTAGAATATGGAGCTGATATCGCCTCGAAGGAGTTTGGGAGCGGATTCCCCGTCCCAAATGGAAAATTTAAGGTTTCCCCAGCTGATGAGGTATAATAATTGTGTTTAGTCTTCATGATGGGACTCATTTATTTTGTATGCACACCATATTACACAGTCACTCTGTTTTGTTGACCTCATCATGGCGTTTCTTCCCCAGAAATACCTCAAATGTGGCTGGAACCTGAACAACCTGGCGATGATGAACCCATCTGTACTGACTCACGTAACAGCTGACATCTGTGGAATGACACTGCCATGGCTTTATGTTGGCATGTGCTTCTCCTCCTTCTGTTGGCACATTGAGGATCACTGGAGCTACTCCATCAACTACCTGCACTGGTAGGAACCCTGTCTTAGCCTGATGCAGCCATTTACACAGGTTAAACTAGCATTTTTGGTAGTTGTAAAATTTCGTGTTAATCACCACAAGGGGGGAGCCCAAAACATGGTATGGAGCTCCTGGCTTTGCTGCAGAGCAACTGGAGCAAGTGATGAAGAAACTGGCCCCAGAGCTGTTTGACTCTCAGCCCGACCTGCTGCACCAGCTGGTTACCATCATGAACCCCAACACCCTGATGGCTCATGGAGTCCCAGTGGGTATTCTCTTCCTATAGCTGTGTCCTCATCCCTTATGCATGGCTGATATTTAAATAAACAAGAAGCTGATCTTCCTAACAGAATCTTGTTCCGCTTGCCTCCCGTTTTAGATTTACCGGACAAACCAGTGTGCCGGGGAGTTTGTCATCACATTTCCTAGAGCCTATCACAGCGGATTCAATCAGGGTTTTAACTTTGCTGAGGCAGTCAACTTCTGTACCGTGGACTGGGTGTGTATCACTTAATTTGTGTGGTTCCAAACAGCACTTAGTTTGATGTTTTTCATTCTCAGGCAGAGCCACATATTTGAGGTGATGTCATCATTTAAACTTCCTATGTGGGAGGTTTGTCATGGGGCAGTGAAAAGTACCCATTTAAAAACTGCAGAAGTGGTTAAACAACCAAGCAGAAGACAAAGAACAGCAGTACAACAAAAAACATTACTGGCTTATAATCCTGCCCTCAAATGGAGACAGATGGGCTTATTACATCACCTTGTGGGCTCACTGTGTAGGGTTTCTCATCATTTTATGGAGATTGTTGCCATATATTAGTGTTGTATGTTTATGTTCTCCATAAACTGTCCTTAAAATCCCATTTTTTTTTGCATTTCTGTACCTACAGATGCCTCTGGGCCGGCAGTGTGTTGACCATTATCGTATGCTGCACCGGTACAACGTGTTCTCCCACGATGAGATGGTGTGCAACATGGCCTCCAAAGCAGGCACACTCAATGTGGTCCTGGCCTCAGCTGTCCACAAGGACATGGTCAACATGATCAGACAAGAGCAGGAACTGAGAGAGAAAGTGAAGAAAATGGTGCAGTAGTGCTCATTATCATTTTCATTCTCATTATTTTCACTCAATCAAAGACCTTCACAGTGTCATTAATTATTGTCTCACCTTTAGGGGCTGGTGCAGTGTAAGGAGGCAAAGTACGATCACCTCCAGGATGACGAGCGGCAGTGTGTCAAATGCAGGACCACATGCTACCTGTCTGCCATCACCTGTCCCTGTAGCCCAGGAGTGTTAGTCTGTCTGTATCACATCAGTGATCTCTGCTCCTGCCCTGTCACCAACTACACACTGAAGTAAGCCCCACTGAAACTGATTCAGAGGCAGTTAGTGGTGAAAATGTATGAAGTGCTCGCGTGTTTTATCACCACAGCTTCTCTTGACCTAGATTCATGCCCCCATAAATTAAGTGTTTTGTTTGCTGCTACAGTTACAGATACACACTGGACAACCTGTTTCCCATGATGAATGCTGTGAAACAGCGAGCTGAACTGTATGATGAATGGGCCTCCCGTGTGACAGAGACTCTAGAAGCTAAACTGGAAAAGAAAAAAGGTAAGCAGCGAGGGAAATTTAATCACTCCTATACATTTTGTTCATGCATCCACACACCACACCAATGTACATGCACATGCATAGAGGAGAGGGGGAGTGGGGGCGGCGCCAGTGCAAGCAACCAGTGCCCCGAGCGAGTGGGGGGTTCGGTGCCTTGCTCAAGGGCACCTCAGCAGTAACTCTCACAAGGTGAACAGGCACCTTTCCAGCTACCAATCCACCATCATGTCTATCTTGGTCCAGGGCTGGGCTCGACCGCTGGCTCTCCGCTTCAGAGTCCAACCCCTTATCCAGTGAGCTATTGCCTGCCCTATTTAAAAACAAAGCATTGAAGACCCATTCTAGCAGCTGCTTGCTAAGTTCCATTATGAAGGTCATGAAAAAACGCGTAGATTCACTAATACTAGTTACTGCTGCACATCCGAATTTGGAGCTTAAAACTGTTGCAGCTCATGTGAGATCAGAGTTAATTACCACACAGTGTGTGAGGTCAGGTGTTGGGGGCTGAAGGTATTACCAGTCACACAAGTGAGGTCCAAGGTGTGTCGCTCTTTAGGAGAAATATCAATCATTGTGCAGACACCTGCTGATTTAAGACAAAAAAAATGAAGTCATTAAGTCACCTGTTGTCCTCCTCAGGCCTGCCAGTCTTTCGCTCCCTCCTTGCTGAATCAGAGTCTAAGCTGTTCCCTGACAACGACCTGCTGCGCCGGCTACGTCTGGTTACACAGGATGCAGAGAAGTGCTCCTCTGTGGCCCAGCAGTTGTTGAATGGCAAGAGGCAGACCAGGTAAAGTTAATATGCTGCACCACAAAGGCTTTTATATGCCTCATGTGTTCTGTCATACAATAGCATCAGTGCTGTAACACCTTCCCCCAGGTATCGGTGTGGTAGTGTGAAGTCACGGAGCCAGCTGACCGTGGAGGAGCTGAGTTCGTTTGTGAGGAAGCTGTATAACCTCCCCTGCAGCCTCCCTCAGGCTCCCATGTTGAAGGTGAGCTGAGGAGGAGAAATGCACATTAGAAAGTATCACACACAGGTTTTATGCCGTATTTTAATCTGCCTGAACCAGCAACTTCTACACTCAGACAGCATGAAGCAGATGGCTGGTGGTTTTGTCCACAGTTTCAGTTATTTAAATTTATTCAAATACGAGTAGTGCATCCTTAACAGCGCTGACACACATGGGCACTGCTTCAAAGAGAAATAAAAAGAACTAATCTGGAGCAGCATAATTTGCAGCTTTATATAGTAGATGGCAGAATGAGCATTAATTTTGACTTCCTTTGTGTTCCAACAATGTCTTTTCTCAGGAACTCTTGAATCGCATTGAAGACTTCCAGCAGCACAGCGAGAAGGTCCTAGCAGATGAAGTTCCCAGCATCACCGAGATCCAAGGCCTGGTAGACGTCAGCTTCGACTTTGACGTGGACCTGCCGGAGCTACCCCACCTGAGAGTGAGGCTGGAACAGGGTCGTTGGCTGGAGGAGGTGCAGCAGTCCAGCGCTCAGCCTGGCACGCTCACCCTGGAGGCCATGAGGAGGCTCATCGACCAAGGAGTCGGCCTGGCACCTCATCCATCCGTGGAGAAAGCCATGGCGCGCCTTCAAGAGCAGCTCACTGTCTCCGAGCACTGGGAAGACAAGGCGAGCAGTCTCCTTAAAGCCAGGTGAGGACAGTGCCTGTTAGTATAAGAAGGCATTTGCGTCCAAGCCACAGGGTGGAAAAGCATGTTATGATAGGCTGCTCTAACTGTGAAACAAAAACATTTTCTAAAATGTTATTTTGCTTCTTAGCTGTAACTCTCTGTTGAGGTATTTGCACTGATTGTAACTGAATAAATGTAATATTACATCAGTGCTCCTGATTTTGCTTCATTTTAATTACAGCTAGTGCAAAAAGCTGCTGCTAGAATATTCAACAAGATCAACAAAAAGTGAGCATCATGTTTGGTTCTGCCCTCATTCCATTGATATTCAGTGCTGTTCAGTATTAACTATCATAAGTGCTTTTCAGAAGCTTTTAATGGCATGGCTGTCAGGAATGTGCACTTTTTTCCCTCATGATAAAATTAACTAATTTAAATTTGGGCATAATGTTTTGTTTCCAGTGTTCTACTGCAGCTTTGACCTCTGGGATTGAATTATGTGTTAAAGTATAAAGGAGTTTGGATTTGTCTGCCATATGTTAAACTACAAAACATATATGTGCAGGGCAATGAAATGTCATTGTTGTTGTCATTAATAGTTGGTAGATAACAATGAAATGAAGCAAAGCTCACAGCCCAATCTGTTTCATTTTGTGTTTTATTGCCCACCAGACCACCGCACTCCATAGAGACTCTTGCTGCTGCTGCTGAGAAGGTGTCCGGCATCCCTGCTTACCTCCCAAACTGTCTTCTCTTGAATGACACCATCAGAAAAGCCCAGGAGTGGCTCCAAGAAGCTGAGGAGCTTCAGGTCAGGGCCTACTATATTAGTAGTCTCGGTAGCGGGTGACTTGGTTGATTTTTAAAGCTGAATTGTTCTTCTAATTTCAGGCCGGTGGATGCATAGTGGTGGATCACCTGTCTGACATGGTGCTACGAGGACAAGCCATTCAAGTCCATTTAGAGCCTTTAGACAGGCTGGAGTCTCTAATGTTAGAAGTACAGGAATGGAAAGAATCTGCAGCATCAGCATTTCTTCAGAAAGACTCAACCCTGACTTTACTGGAGGTAAAATATTAGCTTAAACATTCAAACATCACAAGACTTTGTCTCACCAGGGTTCACCTGGTCTCAGAGTTCAGTGCCAGACTTAATTATCCTGAGTGAAATACCTGAATTGAAAATTAGTGAAAAAGTTTGCAGTCTCTTTATTCTTTGTTCTCTTTATTTACGTGGAGGATTTAAATGGTCATGAATAATACTGTACATGTAATTAGATAGGTTTTAAAGGTCTTTTTTTCTGTTAACTGTGTTCATTGCAGGTTCTGTGTCCAAGGTATGAAGTCGGGAATTTAGGTTCTCCAAAGAGGAAGGTCAAAAAAGGGAAGGAATCACCCAAAAGTAACAAAAAGAAACTGCCGCGGCTCAATACTCTCAGCGATGTGGAAAAAGCTCTTTCAAAGACCAAGGACTCTACCTCTGCAGTGAGTAGGCTAAAATGAATTTAATGCAAGGAGAGATCATGTGGAAGTGAGGCACAGTATTCATGGAGGAGCTAGAACCTGATTATAAAGATGACAAGGCGTCACACATTCTCTATGTTGTTCAACAGATGGCGACTCTGGAGGAGCTACGGGTAAGGGAGATTGAGGCTTTCTCTAATCTCAGGGCAGCAAATGAGTCAAAGCTCCTCCCTACCACAGACTGCATGGACCTGAAGGTGTGTCTCTGTCAGAAGGCACCCATGGGTGCAATGCTCCAATGTGAACTCTGCAGGGACGCCTTCCACAGCGTGTGTGTCAGAGACGCTTCAGATTCCCACCAAACACAGCCGTGGCTTTGTCCTCAGTGCCAGCCGTCAGAAAAACCCCCCTTAAACAAAGTCCTCTCTCTGCTGGCATCTCTGAGGCATATCGGGGTGCGCCTGCCGGAGGGCGAGGCCCTGCACTATCTGGTTGAGAGGACAGTTAACTGGCAGCAGCGAGCACTTCAGTTTTCAGAAGCATGCAACCTACAAGAACTAGAAGAGAGACCAGGAACCCCTCCCACTCTCACCCGATGGGTATCAGGCAGCGAGAACACTCAGAACAACACTCAGGTCACTGCTCATCTCTGTGACACATTTTCAAGTTGTTTAAAGTGTGCATATGTTAAGTTGTTTTCTGGTTTTTTTTTGTTTGTTTGTTTGTTTTAACAGGCTCCTTGTCTGACTCCGGAGTGGAACCGGACAGGCCACACTCAGACTGTCTTCTACACGGAGCAAAAATGCATACCACTGCAGGGTCAGTGTTTGTCTGATTCAGAGCTTCACTTGTGTTTCTGTACATTGTTGGAGTTTCTAAAAGTTCTGTGTGTTTGCGTAACAGGTTTGAGTCAGGAGTTGGAGGAGCTGATGGTGGAGGGTCTCCTTCTGCAGGCGTCTGTGCCAGAAGTCCAGAGCCTCTACCACATTTTACTGGACAGAGCAAATAACCAGCACACAAACAGATGCATGTCACCAACACAGGAGAACAGCACAGACTGTGACAAGCACACACAGTTTAACTCTCAGGGAACAAATCTGCCTCTGAACCAGGTACGACCTCTTCAAGCAGACAAACAACAATGGATTCCTCAAAGCCGTGTCGGTATCAGTTTTTAGTGTTGATATTTTTTCCCAGGATGGCAACAACAGTGCGGCTGGCTCAGAAAAGAAAGCAAAGAGACATCTGGAGAGGGAGGAAGCAGAGCAAAGGAAGGACAAAAAGCACTCTCACAAAAGACAAAAGATAAATAAGAAGAACCCGAAGCGCAGGTCAGCATCGACCTCCTCCTCCCCGCGTTCTGATTTCTCTCAGTCTGATGACTCAGACCAGGAGATGGCTGTCTGTCCAGCAGAGAGGTGTCAGCTGCCAGAGGGAGACGAGGTAAGAAAAATGTCCTCTGACGCGCATTGAATGTGCACTGAATAAAAAAAAATACCAGATTACATAACACAATCATGTAACAAAATAAAATACTTTCTTTTTTTAAATGTTAAAAAATGCCCTATGAAAGGTCATATTGGAGAAGGAGAGAATTATTGGCTCACAGCCAATAAATGCAGCCAAATGAAATCCCTCTTTAACTTTATGTACTGTTTTTTACGCTTCTGTGTGCACATTCAAAAGTCCCATAATCAGAGGTTTGCCATCCTGTTAGGGTGCTGTGGTCCCTAACAGATAACCAGAGAGATAGAAATGCTGTGAAAACCATGATGACTTATCTTTAAACAGCACAACTAAGACTTTAATGTAACGCTTCAGGAAAATAGTAAAACTAACTGCTACCTACTCTCTCTGCTGTGGTGAAATCTGCAGGATGATGGAGATGAAGGTGGGTGAAACAGGTTGGTGGTGTTGTCCCCTTTTGCAGGTACTGTGTGTCTGCTACCAACACACCGTGTTATTTATGGAATCTAAAAAGAAACATCCCACACTGGCGACTATCTTTTTTTTTTTTTTTGGTATTGGTAGAACGTCTCCCCTCAGATATATTTTTATTTAGTAGTAGTCACACACTGCACTGCACTAGTTGTAGCTTGAGTTGTAGCATCAGCTTGTTGTTTTAGTCTTCTGGTAGCTGCTTTCGTTGACTCCCTCCCCTCCTTCATAGTCACTGTTAGAGATGAGAAACAGTGGAAATTGAGGCTAGACTCTGGATAGCTGTTGTTCAAACAAGAACTCTGATTCTCCAGACTTTGTTTTTACAGAAATGATTTTTAAAGCTTGAGATCGCCTGTGGGAAATGTTTTCTGTCTCTGTGAAAAACTCAGTTAGGTAAAGTGAAGGGTGGTGCTGCTGTATAGAGAGCCGGTGGAGGAGTAATTGATAATAGTGACTGGTTTTGTTTGGTTTAATACTATATAGGTCTCCTCTATTTCTCCAAGAAATCCATATTCACAGTCAGTCAGACATTACAGAGGCTTGTTGTTTGGCAGCACATAGAGGCTACAGTGCACGTGAGGGGGGGGAAAGATGCTGATAAATGAATGATGCTTAGTGATTATTTGTGTGTGTGTGTCTGCAGGTCAATTGGGTCCAGTGTGATGGCAGCTGCAACCAGTGGTTTCACCAGGTTTGTGTTGGTGTCACAGCAGAGATGGCTGAGAAGGAGGACTACGTATGCGTCACATGTACACTGAACGATGGACACATGAGAAAATGAAGAGGGTTTTTTTTGTTTTTGTTCCTGACGCCTGTGTGTCCTCAGTCCATTAATGGAGCCTCAGTCTAATCCTGTTGCCCTCCTCCTCCCCCTCCTCCTCCTCCTCCTCTTCCTCTTTCTCACTCCCTGTATCCCTGTCTGTCGGACCCTTTTGTAACAACGGTGCTATCTCCTCTTTGACTTGTTGTCCAGAACTATAATGTTAGTCATTTTTTTGTATTTTTACATATATATATATATAAATATTATATATATATATTTCTTTCTTCTTATAAATTGTTTGTGGTTGTCTAAATGAAAAAAAACACAGGAAGTGTGCTGCATGGGATTCCATTACATCAGCGCAGAGGAGTCTTACACCCCCAATAAAGAGAGTTAATCAAGGGTTAATATTATCTTCTTTGGAACCTTCTTGCATGTTTATCTGAGCTAAGGGGACAGAAGGTTTTCACCCCCTAAACCCACACTTTTTTTTCTTTGAAATTCAGTGTTTAGTACATGCATCTTAATATAATTATTCCCATTTTTGTAGAATAGTTTTATTTATCTGAGCAATAATTTTTGTCTGAATAGACTTCAATGGCTTAATCTCTGCTGAGTTGTGTTTTAGCGATGCTGGTTTTGATGTACAGAAAGCTACATAGGCGAGTGAGTTTACAGTTGAAGGAAAAAGACGCTGCTGACATGTAGATCCACAGCATGTTATCCAGCACAGGATATAGCAGGAAGGACTCGGGGTAGCTGAAGATGTTACAAGTTTATATTGTGGAATAAAAACCCTTTTGTTCTATGGAGAAGTCTTGTCCTTTCACTTAAATGTGGTAGGAAAACACTAAATGTCCCTGTAAAACATTATTTCAGTTCATTTTAACTAAATATTCTCTTGGCAAACAGATGTCTCCTTTATTATTATAAACTTTAAAAGGCTTCTATAAATTTGGCAAAATATGTATGAAGGGCTATAATTCCTCTTGGCATGTCTGTAATTAATAATGTGATAAATGTTTTTTTTTTTTTTAAAAACTGAAAGTTCAAGTAAATGTGTCTTATTATTCAAACTCACTTCTATAGTCTAAATATGTACTTTTTGTAATGCAAATGAAGAACAACAGGCATTAATCACAGGCAGTGACATAATGTTTATATATAGGAATTTTATCAGACTACTGAACCAGTTATACACAGCCCAAAACAAAGCATAGAGTAGAGTGCACACGTTTCCTTTGAGTCTCTGAAGTCTTTATAGGGATGTTTAGGGAGAAATTTCCTCCTCTGACAGCAGGGAGTGACGCTCTAAGAATGAAACTTCACACGACCTTTCTGAAATTTACTGATTTTACTGAATTTACTGAAGAGGGAGCCAAAAACCAGGAGAGGAGGGTGGGAAAGACAAACATCTTGACAGTACAGTAAAACATATAGAAGTCTAAAAAGCTCATATTCATACTGACAGTCTGTTATCATTTACATTCCCTTCAGTTCACATAAGAAGAAGCTTTGCCTTTAAACCCTAATTAGAGGATAGCGTATCTATGGTTCCTACCTGCCAGCGTTTACAGGGGGCCTTTGGCAGTGTAACACAAAGTCAGTGCGTTGTCCTCATTAGCAGTTACACAGCAGTAAAGTGTCCCTAATAAACAGGTTAGAAAAGGGCTGTAGCATTGGTGCTGCCTCGTCTGTGACCACTTTAAAGGCAGGTGGTGGACTCCTTCTGCACTTGTCCTCTTTTATCCAATGTTAACATAAGAATGCGGGACTTTATTTAACCCACTGATTAGAGTATTAGTAATATTAAATATATTCTATTTAATTAACTCATGATGTCATTTTAAGGCTGTTCTTCACTGACTCACTGTGGTGGCAACTTTTTACATTTGATCATATAATGAACATTTTGTTTGAGCAACATAGCAACACTGACTTCAGTACACAACACATCAAATAATAT
>JAVQJX010103019.1:0-13780 GCA_036025115.1 Ambassis agassizii | reverse complement strand
CTTTGCTTTGTAATTGGGCGTATAGCACCTTAAACAGCAGTTTAATGGAAGACAGAGCACCTAATAAATGTTATCCTACTCTGTAGGAAATGCACTATGGCATTAAAAGGGGACTGTGTGTTGTGACTCCTTCAAATTTGACTGAATTTCATTTTATGTTTTGAGCTCACCAGCAGAGGCCAATATGATGTGATGGCGCTTTTTCTTGTGTACAGTTTTTAGTTAATAGTCAGTGGGTGTTTATATTAGTTATTATATGTGTGTTCACCTGTAAATATTTCTGTATTGTTGGTTATGTTTACAATGGATGCACTGTTGCACAACAAAAAAAACACTGTTTTTGGTCAACACATGAAAAAAATAGACTTGATTGCTGTTCTTATGCAAGAGTTTAAAATCAAGGCAACAGGCCACTTTTAGACTCTGTCATGTGACATGGATGTGACGTGGATTGATGAGAGTGTTCACATTTGTTGATTTGTTGCATATATGTTTGAATGTGTAGAAATGTTTTGGTCAATATATGACCTTTTTTGTATGTTAAAACATTTCAAATACCATTATTGACAAATTGAAGAAATGACAGTTTTGTCAAAAATATCTCTTGCCAAGTTACCATGTCAGCTAGCTAGCCCTCGTCACTTATTGAGATAGTGTTAAGCATGTCCTGTTTGGAAATGTTACATACAATCAGAGAATCAAAAGATGTGGAACATAAGTAGAGCTGGGACGGATGAATCACCATCACTCCATTTAAGTCTTTGTCATTATAAAACAGTGAATATTTACGGCCACAAAACTTAATATTTGTAAATATTAATTTTCATTCTTCATTTGGACAGTATAGCTTGGAGGTCTATACAGCAATTGACTCACTCCAGCTCCTACCGGCCACAAAGGCTGGAAGGCTGAAGTGTGGGCTACATTTCATTTTTATGCAGTAAGTCTTATAATGTTACAGACTGTTAGTAGAGCTTTTTTTTATTGCTGTTACATGTGACATAAACTCACTCATCTTGCTATCTACCAAACATTTTATCATGAGTAAATCTAGCAAGCCGTTACTGCAGCTAAGAGGAACCAAAACATTCCATCCACAGCCATAAACACTACTCTTTAAAAATACCAGTGTTTAAAGGGGGGGCCACTAAGAATTTGGCTAATATTTGGTCATATTATGCATTTCCTTGTTAAGATGTGGATATACTGCCTACTTCTGTCTTTTTCCTGCTGCTCCCAGCTCATCTTTTGCCTGATTCCTGCCTTATTGCTGTGCCTATATACTATATATATATATATATAGATAGATATGATTGTCATATGAATTCCAATTAAAAGAAACAATTTTTTTCCCTTTTGTTGGTGCCTCTTCTTGTTTTATCATGTTCTGTTACATGATGTCATAGATATAGATACCTTAACTTAAGTGAATGTTGAACATCCTGCTAACACTTCTGTCTCAAATCTAATGCTGTACTCAATGTTACTGCATGTTAAATGCTACCAATGAAGGAAGGGAAGTTGACATTTCATTGCAGTTAAACTGTGCTGCTATTTAAAGCATTACATCAGTCGTTTGTGTGAGGGGAAGAAGCAACATGCCATGATGCTTTGTGACATTTGAGCAATCCACTCTGTTCCTTCCTCTGAAAGGGAGACTTCTTCTGTGTGTTTGTTATTTTCCTTCCTCTTGACAGGGTGTATGTGGGAGTAGGAGACCTTTTCTGCTTCCAGTAATGGTCGATCATTGATTCTTATTTGGTGTATAGGGAACATGTTCAGGGTTTCTAGTAATGTGCTGCAGTGCTTCACACCTACTCAGGCAATCACCTGTCATGTTGAAAAGAAGTTTTATATTTTTTTCATTACATAGAAAAGTCAATATGTTTTCTTGTACATTGTAGCTCGCTGATTATGTCAGATGAGTTTGGGGTGCATTTGTGTTGTGCATTTATTTCTTATGTGTATGCTCATAAAGTCATGTATTAACACATTCGACCTTTTCTCTGTGATGTTTTGGGCTGCCTTCATTAAATTCAACTATTCCTAACAGTTCATCATTTTCTTCACATTGTTTTACTCATTTCTTCATGTCACAGATAACCATGGTATTTATACATTCATGTTCACTTCTGGCTGTTGTGATATAATTAAGAGCCTTGAGTTGCTTTGTCATGGTTTTATGTTCTGCTTATAAATATCCACACAACCATTTATATCATTAATAATTAATACTAAACAGAATGTGTGGGAAGAGGTGCGGATCAGCTCCTCCTCCTTTTTTTTACTGACATTTCTCATTATGCAACATGTTTTCAGTAACCTGTTGGTGCTTCCAGGAACAAATGAGTCCAGTAATTACTACTTACTGTCTGTACTGTAGCAGATATTTGTTATTGGGTCAACCTTAATCAAGTCTGAGGCAACTGGTTTTATTCATGTGAAAGCAGAAGCTTCATCACTTGTTGGGTGTTGTTTACACACAAATAGTAAAGTTGTAACCGAATATGAACAGTGGAAAGGTGATCCATCTTTGTGATGAAAGCATAAATTGTGCTCGCTGTCCTCATTATGTCAAAAATTCCATACATGGATGTGCTTTGTGATCTCTTTAAAAAAAAAAAAAAGGAGGAAGTCGGTGGCTGGTTAAAGGGAGCGGCGGCGCCACTGATAGCATCAGAGGCTTGTTGTGATTCACAGCATCATGACCGCTGTGCTGCTCGGAGCCGTGCTGCTGCTGCTGGGGACCCTCAGCGTCTGTGTCCCCACACAAAGTAAGGCCCTCATGTGTATTTATTTATTTATTTATTTATGTTGTAAAAACATTTATTGACCTGTAAGGAAACAAGGAGATTAAAGCGAGAGCGAGATAAATAGTTTTAAAGTGGAGCGCTGTACGGCCATCCTACTACAGGAACATTTGCGTAACATGAGATCTTTTTGTGTTTTTATTGTCTGATAAGTTCTGATGACTGAAAAAAGAACCTGGAACATAAACCTGTATAAAAGGAGAAGGTTAAAGTCATATCTCATTAGTGATTAGTTGTTTAATTGCTTGTTTATCTTTTCTAATCTTCTGTATGATGAATGTCGTTATTATTACTTTACAATCAAACACTTAACAAATCATTCACGTCTTCAGTTCCAGCAATGCTTGCTCGACCTGCTCAGGTGAAGTTCAAATCTATGGACTATACCAACATCCTGCACTGGGCTCCGCCCACCAACAGCTCCTCCCTGCTGTACTACGTTCAGTGGAAGATGTGAGGCACCACACCTTCACACATATGTACAGTACTTCAACTCAGTCTCCCATTGAAAGTTTCAAAGTAAAAGCTCGTAAGGTGGCAGTAAAGGCCACTGCTTGTGCTACATCACTGTATAGGGAGCATTGTTTTGTGCGTTCTCTTGCTGTAGCTCAAGATGGAGACAATTTTACTAAAAAAAAAAAACTCATTTCAGCTTATCTGCATTCAATTATAAATAATCCAATAATGCTAAAACCATAATAACAGCATTTTATTTTGAAGTATCACACCAATACCATACCATTTAATTCCTTTCAGCTTTCAGTGATTTCAGTGGATCACATTTTCACCGTCCTGTGTGTCTGTCTGTCAGTTATGGTGAGATTGACTGGCTGGATGTGGACGGCTGTCAGGGGATCCAGAAGCATCAGTGTGACCTGAGCAGTGTGACCTCTGACATCAGTGAGTGGTACTACGCCAGAGTGCGTGCCACGTCTGTGCCGACGAGCAGCAAGTCAGCCTGGACTCTGTCGTCAAGATTCAGCCCCCGTTGGGACAGTGAGTGTTCACACGGCCTCCCTTTATCATCTGCATCTTCTTCCCTTTGTCCTCTTGCTTCCTCAAAAGAGATGGGAGTAACACACACCGAAACATGAAACCCACAGTGATGAAACTTAGTTTACAACCATCAGGAGAAGAAACGTCCAGATATTTAGATGAAGAGTAAAAACACATCTTTAGGTGGCTCAAACTGAAGGTCACATTAAAAAACATTTTTTTTTCATGACCTTTTATTCAGCTTCCTTCTTTGGCTTAAACTCAATAATAACCTCTCCTGCTTCCTCTGTCTTTGTTTGTAACGGCATGTTTGTGTCTGCAGCTGAAATCAGCGCACCTGCACTAAAGCTGAACTTCACTGCGCAAGGCATTGTGGTCCGGGTGAAGCCTCCCCGCGTGCGGGTTCGGAAGGTGCACAGTAGTCTGCACTACAAGATCTTTGTCATTAACAGCAGTGGAGAAGAGGTACACACACACACACACACACAAATCTTTATGATTAATATTATCCTTATTGTATATTAGACTCCATGTATGAGAAAATATAAGATTCAACTTTGTCATTACACATGTACAAGTACAATGCAACGAAATTACAGGCGCCACAGGCAGCCATGAGCAGGTGGTGGTGGGTTCAGTGCCTTGCTCAAGGGCATCTCAGCAGTAACTCTCCAGAGGGGTGAGCTGGCAGCTCTCCAGCTACCAGCCCACCTCATGTGTCCAGGGCTGGACTCGAACCAGCAACCCTCCGCTTCAAAGGCCAACGCCCTATGGGCTGAGCTACTGCCACCCACAACTATAAGCTTACCTTGTTGTGCATTCAGTAATAGGCTCTTCAAATATTACACAGGTTCATATAGCCATGTTTTTATTGTTAACATGTGAGTAAGTTGCACTGCCATTTAGAAACATATCTTGTCCATTGATACTATCCATTTGCTACAATAGGCTTGATTCATGTTAATAAGTATTTAAAGACATTTACATTTGTGGGAAAAACTATTAAAAAACAAATCAACCACAAAACATTTCACGAACCCCTGCAGTACCTCTATGGGCCCTCTAGGTGTCATGGACCCTTTGTTGAAGACCTCTGTTCTATAGGAAAAAAAAAGTGCCCAATAGAAACAAACTACATTTAAAATGTAATGAAATGGTAAAGCACCGGTGTGTATACGATTTATTGATATCATCAGTTGTTGCTGCAGACGATGCTCTGCTTTCTGACTGCTTCACTGTCTCCTCTTTAGGAAGTGTTTGAGATTGAGTGCTGCTGCAACAAGCTGACTCTGAAGAAGCTGATCCACAATGCAAAGTACTGCCTACAAGCTCAGACCATCATCCCTCAGCTGGCCAAGACCAGCACGCGCAGCTCTGCCAAATGTTTCACCAAGCTCTGATGACAGCAGGTACACACATAACACACTTTTTATTTTAAGATACTGTGTTGATCCCTTAGAGGGAAATTTAAATCACTCCTATACATTTTTTTGTTCATGCATACACACACCACACCGATGTACATGCCCATGCATAGAGGAGGTGGGGGGTTCGGTGCCTTGCTCAAGGGCACCTCTGCATCTCTCTCAGGAGGTGAACTGGCACCTCTCCAGCTACCAGTCCACCTCCACGTGTCTTGGTCCGGGGCTGGACTCGAGCCGGCGGCCCTCCGCTTCCCAGCCCAATGCCCTATGGACTGAGCTATTGCCGCCCCCTAACTTACGGCCATAGTACAAACTCTGAATCCTGAAAAAAAACGAATATATCCGTGAGAATCTGGAACAAGTGTCTGTTTGGTGTGTCTGTGTCTGCTGTACACAGACGAGCTGGATAGTATCACTGGGGAGTGAAAGGCAACCTCTCAGTTGTGACAAAAGATTACCAAATGAGAAGTCACATATCAGTTGTCACATAACAATCGCCCCAGGCTGTGAGACAGAAAGAGGGAGGGAAAATGAAACTCCTGGAGGAGAAACGTAAGCAGGAGAGTTTCTCTATAATGACTCTAATTACCTCTGCCCACTCCACCCTCTGCACTATTTTTAGCTGTGTGACGGATGCGCAGGAGGGCCGTAATGTCATTCTGAAGTTATTCCTTTGTGCTGTTCACTCATTTGTGTCCTTGTGTGTGCAGATAAGACTGAGTGACTGGACTCATCCATCATTCCAACATGAACACTCTCACCGCTACCTCGACGGCTGCAGCCACACAGAACAGAGATGCACTTTATTGTCTAACATGTGAACTTTCACCTTAAGTGGAACATTTTGACAGGTTTTAAAAACAAAATATTCTCAACTCAAAGATCACTCACCAGCTTTTTATACTGATGAAGATTATGAGATGTTAGTGGATCTTCAGTTCAGACTATTTTGTTTTCGAGCTTATTTCCACAGTGTACTGGAGCCTTTAAGATAAAATCTATTTTACTTGATTTTTGTAACTTATAATACTGATAATAAAGACGCAGGGAGATTCTTGACAAACTTCACCACATGAACAACATGAATGTGTCACAGTACAAATAAAAGTCAGTGACGCCGAGGCATCCGTCTCTGCTCTGTTTTCACAATCATTTTCACTGTATTGTATGAAATACAGTCATGTAAAAAGGTCACTTTATTCTATGGAAACTATGGTCATTTCTAAAGCTTGTAATAATTTAGTTGTTTTTCCCTCTGCAGATGCACAGAATGTACGAAAACAAAAAAGCCACTTTAGTCTTGATTTAGACTTTATTCAAGATGTAGATAAACTTGATACTCTTGATCAATCAGGCATGAAATAACCAATACTGTAATGATAAACACCATTCACTGAAACACATGTACTCAAAGCTAGTTCTGACACGTTCAGTGTGACATGGTGGTGTAAAGGAAGTGTTTAACAGGAAGTCGTTTGATCGAAAGGTGATGTGGTCTTTCGGGCTTCTGAGGTTCTTTGTAATTTTTTTTTTTTTTTTGTACGGAGTCCATTTCTTTATAAGAACTCCTCTCTAGCAGCTAGTTCATTTAGTGGTTTTGGTCCTGAAAACAAAGAGGCCCGGTGCTGGTACACTTCAATTTGGTCCCATTGCTGGTTTCACAAACACCATTGCTGCAGTTTGTCCAGAGGAATGTTTGGGAACGTTGAGTCATCTTTAGCCAGAACAGAAGTCGTTGACAAACTACTCATTTCATTGTAAACCAGCTTCATGATTAGTAAGGCCTTTACAGTGTTGGACCATAAAACACAGAACATACGGGATACTTCACATTCTAAATCATTATAAAATGCCACAGTGATACACACATCAGAAAATAACTGTTATATTTACACCTTTTGGAAGTTCATGTGTTTGTAAATGAATCCTGCAAAAGAGGAATGCATTTCTAACAGTGAAACAGCAAGAATATGCTGGGGGATTGTTAATCAGTCAAAATTAAGAATTAATTTTTAGCCTGGAACAAAGCCCAGTATGAATCCTGCATAGTCACATCTCCAGAAAATAATCTGCTAGAAAAAGAGGATGCTGAGCCCTTAGTGAGTCCTGAGGAAAACATTCGACTAGCTGGAAAAGGCAAACCGTGCTGCGTTTTCATGAGATGGACATTTAGCTGACTCGACTAAATGTTAAATGTAACAGCATAATGATGACAGATTAACCTGCTAAACTGATGTGGATTTACCTCCTTTCCTGCATGTTTACAATCCAGGTTTGGAGGCAGCATGACGGTGGCAGCACTGCACAGTCATTTAACCAGTGATTTACATGTTATTCAAAATGGGGATGGGAGCTTTAAAAAAGTTTGAAGGCACGGGGTCTGTCCAGTTTACAGTACAGGTTTTTGCCATTTTAGCAAATTCTAAACATGCATGAACATTTTGCTATTAAAGCTTCGCCCTCACCTTCAGTTCTCATTCAGGAAACTCAACGATTTAATGTGGGGAAGGTTTTCCCGATGTGAACATCAATGGCTGAAAAAGTTCCTGATTTTTTCCACTTTTTCTATAAATACTCTTAGAAAAATCCATATTAATGTCACAACTTTCACATGAGAAGATTTTGCCGTTTAGGACCTCCAGTGTTTTTCTACCCGCATCTCTAAAAAAAAAAATCTTCAGGGAATTCTGGGAGGAAACACATGTGCATCATTACTACGAGCCAGCATGTAGTCTTTCCCTCGAACACATACTTTAAAAACATAAAACCGCATATAGGCAATACAAAACAACTGCCAGCATCAGGCTGATAAAGGATAAAAAGAAATATTTACAAACAAGGCTTAATGATGTTTTTTTTGTTTAACATTTTAAGAGTACATGCATGCATGATTCTCAAGTTGAAAATATCTAAAAGCGTGATCACACAGCTTTGAAACTGACATGGAATGTACATCCTGCTGGTTGCTAAGGTAAGGTTGAGTCTCTTCATATTAAATTACCTATAAAAATATATATATAAATAAAAAGGTGAGGGTATTGTGTTGCAAAAGCTGCAGCAGCGGTCAACGTTTAGCTGCACTGACAGAACAAGAAAAGAGAAGGGCGATAAAAGGGGAAAGAGACAAAACGAGAGCGACAGAGAAAGAAAGAGGACACTTGGTGGCACCCGAGCGATCAGAGGACTCTGCCTCTGAAACGTTCTGCTCAGTGTTAAGACCTGTGTGTGTGTGTTCTAGAGTGAGACAAGGCAGTGTGCGAGGGCGCCTGTTCTCCTGTGCGCTCTCACACTTGGTTCTGCTCTAGAACACTGACGTCACTAAGTTCTAAAACTAAGACAAGCCTGGTTCTAAGGAAACCTGGTTCCACACCCTCCAGGAGTTCAAGGCCTGTGTATGTTCAGGAATGCTCTTGAGTGAGTGTGTGTGTGTGGGTGGGGGTGGGGGGTGGGGGGTGGGGGGGTAAGCTACAACCACAATGATTACATCTAAGAGAGGAATTCTTTCTCCAGCTCAAAGACAGAGGGCCGTCCCGGGGAGCTCTGAATGCGGCACAGCGGCACGGTGCAGTCACGCTTCTGGCCCTCGGTGTCCATGTCCAGCAGGGAGCATCCCACCCCGACCTCTGACGTTAGCACCATGTTTAGATTTTGGGCTGCCTTCTCTCCAGAGTAGTGGCCCAGGGAGTAACTCTTGTTGCGGCCACGCAGCAAGGCCCAGGCATGAGGTTTTGCCCGGAATGACACTGGTCTTGGCCTGGACAGGGCCTCCCTTCCAGATGGGCTTTCTGATGCTCCATCTTTCTCCTTGTCCTGCTTCTTCTGAGCAGCTGGAGGAGGCAGAGAGGGTGGACCATTAACTGTAAGCAAACAGGATATTTTTTTTAAACTTCCATCCTTAGAAAAACTAAATAGTATGATTAAATATGCTCAAAAAAAACAATAAAAACATTTTTTTTTACATCAGAATTGTCTGATGTAGAGTAACTCACACTAATCTTAAATCACAAAAATGACTTTATTCTACTTCAAAAATCATTTTTGGCTTTTTTTTTTACCACGGTTGTCCTGTTTCCATTGCTGCGCCTGACTTTATATTACAGTAAAAACTCCGCCCACACTACTTTCACGCTTTGTGTTACTTACTGTTGTGGCTGGTGGTGTATTTCTTTCTGCGCAGACGTGTTCCTGTGTTGTGGTTGCTCTGCTCTGGCGGTTGGGTCGGGGTTTGCACTGGTGTCTGTGTTTTGGCTGCTGTCTTGATATTCTGGCCTTCTGTAGAAGCTGCTGTTCCGGGTCTGTGTGATTCTGTGTGATGATTGACAGCGACATGCTCAGCCTTCCCTGGGCTGGACTCTGACACCTCTGCCTCTGACTGTAGGAGGCACTTGGTAGAGTTGCATTCCATGATGGCTGACATGGAGATGAGATTGACAGGCTGAGTGGAGGTATGGTTCGAGGATGACTCTTCCTTTCGGGAACGACTACTTGGTGGCGAGGTGCTACGGCGGAACCGGGTAGCGCGCTGAAAAAGGCCCTCCTTCTTCTTCTTCTCTTTCTCCTCTCGCTGTGGTTCACCATCTTCTGTGGGGGCAGAGTTTTTCAGTGCCTCCCTAATGTCATAACCGAGGACAACTGAAGCCAGAAGCGATCCACAGCCGTACAGCACAGAGTCTGTCTTGCGGCGAGCTGATGTCCTTTTCAGGCTGTTGGTGGGAGTGACTTGTGGGGTGGTGGAGGTGGAAGAGGTGGATGTAGTGGTATAGGGGTCGTCCGGAGTCTCCGGTGGGCCACTCTGACCCGCTGCACCAACCCCAGCATCTCCAGGCACACAGTTCCCAGCAGGGCTCTGAGGCTGCTGCTCGTCCCTCCACAGAGGTAGATCGATGTACACCTGGTTGGGGAACTTGAGCTGCTTTGGTTTGGAGCTAGTGTCAGCACCTTCCTGGGAGAATGCCTCTTCTTTTCCAGCACCCGCTAAAGGAATGGAAATGACACATTACAAAGACATATATAGAAATTTCAAAGTGCACAGCATCACAGTGGACTTTCAGCACACCTTGTGCAGCAAACAGGTCAGCCAGAGGGACAGACTTCTGAGACTTCACCAGGCTGGTGGACCAGGGGTTACTGCCGTCTGACAGAGGACGCACTCTGAAAACAACACAGAGGTGAAGATGATAAACATCAAGATGATGTCAGAAAGCTGTGTCCACATGTCTACATTTAAGCACAGTGGTGAACAGGGCCAAAAAAACAGTTGGATTATTTCAGATTCTATCTTGCAGTTTTTTTAATTAAGTCCCAGTAATATCCCAATCCCAATAATTAAAAAAAAATTTATGTTTCCTGCTAGGTAACATGACAAACCAACTTTTTGTAAGGCAGTATGTCTGAAATTGACAGATCTTGCAGATGTTGTAACACGAGTTTTGTTTTCTCAGGTATTATAAAAAAAGAAAAAAGAATTAAAAAGTAAAAAGAATTAGATTAGAAAAAAGATTTTTTGTATCTTTGTATAATTTTAGGATTGATGGGGTCGGACACAGACATAACCCAAGAATAAATGATAATATTTTCACAACAGGATTATGTTTTATAAGGAAGTGAAATCAAACTGATCAAAAAAGTGAATGAAAAAATACCAAACTGCTTTTTCCTCCATGTATTCCTGTTTGAGTGAGTGTGTGTGAATACACATTACCTCTCAGCAGCAGCAGGTCTTTCTTTGCTCTGAACTGAATTGGGGCCCCATGTTCTTCCTTTCTTCTTGATTCCTTTTTTCACATCGTCAAACTCCTCTGGCCTGAAGAGGGAGCTGCGACCCCATGTACGGTTGCTCTCATCTTGAGTAACTGTTCACACAGGGATAGTGTAAATGTTACAACATTGTTATTAGGGATAGTGTAAGTCTTACAACATTGTTATTAGAAAAGCCACAGCCCTGACAGAGCAATATGAATAGATGTTGAAAGGTGTGGGATTTTCATGGGAACTAACTGAGCTTTCCACAGTAGGAAATATCAGCAAGCAAATATTTATGATTACAATAAGGCCACACTGAAAGCAAAACATGAAACCCAACACTGTCATATAAGCTTCTTACAGGTGTTAGTTAATCGTTATTAAGGTGTGAGTAAAGGCAGATTTGATCAAACATGTCACAGCAACAGAATTGATTGCAATTGCAAAGAAATTATCAATGTATTAAAATCAAGCCATAAAGTATATTAAAGAGAGCAGTCTGGCCTACACCTGTGGTACGACCATCCTTATATCCCTTTGTTCAGGTTAAATACCAGCAACAAACATCACACATTAGGTAAACCTGTCATTGAACACATACGATCCCCTCAGATGGAACGCTGTTAGCCACCAAACCCTTTCAATTGTCCAAGCGAGTTAAATGTCACATGCAGTGCTGGGTGCTAACAGCCACTGCACGTGTGTAGCCAATGGCTTGCCTTTCCTCCTGAAGCCGGAGTAGGCTGTGAGCTCGCTGGTCAGATCAACATCTTGTTGGTAAACATACAAACTTTCTCTCCGCATGCTGGATGTCACTGAAGGGGGAAAAATACAAGTTACCACAAAACAATTACAGTTATCTAACCTGACTTACAGAAACTTTGTAAGCTTTGTTTTGGGTTTGTTTGGGTTTGCAAGGTAACAGCAACAGCAGGTAACTAAAAAATCTTCTGATGCAGGTTGTAAAATACATTTGTTGTTTCTGTATTTTTTTATCTATTCCACCTATGTACAGAAAATGTTAATTCTGAAAATATTTTTCAATTATTTTGCAAGACTGTGACTCAATATAATAAATCACCTCAAACAGAAATGTATGTGGGCAACAGTCGGTGCCCTCTGAGAATCTCCATCGACCATAAATAACACAGGAATTTGTTCCAGTTATTACAAGGGCGTTGGTGCATGACTAACATCTTTATCAAACTGTTCAAACAACTGGCTGACTGCTTATGGCTCTGCAGCTTTTGTTCACATGGCTCTTGTCAGAGTGAGCGATACTATTGCAATGTTTCCAGTTCCCATAAAACTCTTAGTGAGCTGGTTTGATTTTTTCAGTTAAGCTGACTCGGTGGAGATTCAGACAAATACCCGACACAAACTAAAACAATCAGACTGCAGGAAAACAGACTGAACTTACGCTGAATGGCTCGTAGCCGGGGGATGAGTGTGGGGCTGCTGGGAGGAGAGGAGCTGGTGCTATGAAGGCTCCGCCTCTTGTCCATGGAGGGCGATGCCTGCACTGTGATTTTATGCTGGAAGTCTGTGATGTCAAACATGCAATACAGTCATTACAATCTCTGCAAACACCTTTTAAACAGGCACACCATAACTGCAATTATCTAAAGCCTTTCCAATCTTAAAGTAAAAATGTTTTGATCAGATAAAATAGACAATAGACAATAGCTAACAGTCATCACCTTGCCCTGTAAGAAAACTATGTTTGTGATCATTCAGGAGAAACCTCTGATATATATTTTCTATACGCGTGACGACATGACGTGATCCTGAATTTCCCCTCGGGGATCAATAAAGTATCTATCTATCTACGTGACTTGACGAGTTACTGTGAAATCAGAATCTCACACATTTCACATGAAGTTTTACCTAGAAGTCATGTCAGGGAATCCGTTTGCTCACCTGAAGGCAGGCTGATGCGGTTTCCATCCTTCAGCTTAAGACGGGAACGCTTGAATTTGCCCTTCCTCTTCTTCACATTGGGCTTGTCCTTGTTGAGCTGGAAAATGAGGATGTTGAGTTCTCTTTCCAACACATTGATCTCCCGCTCTGCCAGCTGCTGTTCCCGACGTTTCAGCAGCTCCTCCTGAGACTTCTGCTGGAGGGCAGCCCGCGTCAGTTCCTCTTCCCTGGAACGCAGCTCCTGTAGGTAATAAGATGCATGATAGTTAAAAGTGGCAGACAGATTTTTGTATTGTCTGTCGATCTCCTCAGTATGCTGGTAGGGCTGAAGTGAAGACTAATGAACGTGTACAGAACATTTGACCATCTCTACACAGAATGCGTAACAAAATGAAAACAGGATAGTTCACCGATACCTACAAGAAAAATGTTCAGTGATATTTTTGCACATGAGTCTTTTTACAGATGTAGTCAGTAGGCAGTCAGTTCCACTGTAGGGTACCGTCATGAGTAAACAGAAACACGTTGCAGAACAACAACAACAAACACAGCTCTTGCAGACAGACATTGTGTGTTAGGTAACTCCATCAATAACTGGTTGGCTTCAGGAGATTACTGCTTGCTGTTTCAGGCTGTGTCTCCTCCCACAGCTTACCCTCTCTTCATTCCTTCTATTCTCTCTTTAATTGCCTTCAGCTCAGTAATAATAATCCTTACTGGATGACTTCAATAAAGCAGCTTTACAGTCAAAACTCTTCAGCCACCCACCTAGAAACCGATTACTAAGAGATGTTTACAGGAAATCTGCTGATGAAGGGGATAAATCTGCAACTAATCTTATGATATGTGTGATGGGAAAATGTTAGCTAATGCTTGAAACTATTTGTT
>JAVQJX010103007.1:0-18874 GCA_036025115.1 Ambassis agassizii | reverse complement strand
TTTTAATATTTTTTTTAATAACATTGTGTGTTGTTCTTCATTTGTTTTAAATTTACAACAACAAAATTTTTTGTCCACCTGTTTGGTCTCGCATATTTTACCCCCCCCCCCCCCCCCCCCCCTCCTCTTGAGTGTGTATTTACCCGTCTTGACCTCTCTGCAAAGGAGAGCTGAGCCCCTGTGAAGCTGGTATGGGATCGTGGCTCTGAGGGGCTGCAGGCTGGGGTTGCTGCACCCCCGAGGCGCTCCTCCACTTCTGCCGGACATCCCCCCACTCCGCTCCGCTCCGCTTATGAAAACACACCGCTTCTCTTTTCCTTCTTCTTTGCGGTCGCTCACTGCAGCTCTGCACGTCGCAAGCTTGCTCTCCGGCCACATTCAGTTCATCCAAAGTGATGATCCAAAACTCTGATCAGGCCTTTTGATGCACATTTCTTCTTTTGTGATGATAACCATGTTCTTTTTTTTTGTTTTTTGGTCGTTGTTACTCATAGATTTCCAATTGGATGAATAAGTGGTAGTGCAGAGGGAGCTTTGTAGTTGAACGCATCAGTCCGTCATGTTGCAGTCTATCAGAGGAGACACTATGTGGTCCTCTCTCACATCGCTGCTTGTTTCCCTTGTCTGCAAAGTGACAACACAACTGCTCAACCTGTACGAGTATCTCGTGCAGCATATAATTCCAACAGAGGGCGATCTGGTTGGGTGCAGCAGAGAATACTGAGCACTTATTGGTTGTCACATCCATCTGTCTTCTATGAGGAAAGCCCCCGGAAAAAAAAAAAAAACTTTAAGTTCCCACCCACTTTGTTGGGATTTTTTTTTTCTTCCACTCTATGCGGGGTTTGGGTCATCCCCTCCACCTCCTCCCCCACCCTTAAACCCCACATCCCAGACCCCTGGAACCATTCACTGGGAGTATGTGTGGCCCTGTGTGCGTGCGTGCCTGTGTGGTCTCTCAAAGTGGGGTTCAGAGACCACTAAAGGTCACTACTGAAGCTGAAGTGGCCCGGGGCATTTTTCACTCCATAGATGTAAAGTCATACCATACCAGAGGACCAACAACATTATATGAAGCACAATAAATACATGTGTAAAGCTACTGAACCATAACCACAAGCACAAACTAGACCATTGATGTGTAAATAATGACATTTAAATGAAAGCACTTCTTCACAAAAAAGTCTTACCATTCATTTAATACTATATATAGCGAGGATACAAACTCAAAAAGCTGCTGTTGGGCTCTGTGTGGTACAGCTAATCACAACATTCAGAATGAGTCAGTCTGTCAATCAGCAGCTACACCCTGAAAAGGATATCTATTTTTTGCTGTAACATCCATATAGGTGGTTGGAAGCCAGTATATTTCTTATCACTAAGCTTTGAGCAGGATAATCTGTATGGTTTGACTGGCATTTGTAATAATACAGTGTTGTGAAAACTTTGTAGAAAATAGTGAGAAAGTGTGGCGTTCACACGGCACAGTGTGACACCACTAGGTGGAGCTACAGCAATGCATGTTAGCTGCTCCACATCCCCACTGAAATCCTGTTTTTTTCTGTCATTAAAAAAGCAACGCAGTGTTGTAATCTACACAAACACATACGCATCATGGAAAAGGCAGTTTATTGCAACACAAAACAAATAAAATAACCCAATGTCTTGCATATGTGTAAAGACAATACACAAATGAACATATGTGGTTGCTTTGATAGAATCAATAAATAGCTGCACAGTAAGTGGTGTTTGATTGATCAAGCAGAAATCATACGCACTTTCAGGGGTGGCAGACCCTAATACCATTCAGTCACACTCATAAAACATATCAATGCTATCTATGCAGCCTGTAAAAAGCCGCCCCACCCTCTGACTTTATATGGATAATCTGAATTTTGTCACATCCGTCTTTGCAAGCGGCTGCATCCAAAGAGCTGTCATGGTTACACATACTGTACAATAAAACAGGCCAGCAGTGCACAAAGACACAGATGATGCCATGGGAAGAATACTGACACTCAAATAAGAAGGTAAATGGATGCATGGTAAAATGACAGGTGTTTCCAGCACAGGATTTTGGATGAAGGGATTGACAGAAGTGGAGAATAAGAGCGGATAAGGCGAGTACAAAGGAAACAATCAAAAGGGATGGATCCTTTCAGCTTCATAATGACTTCACGTTCAGGTACAAAAAAAAAAATCCTGATGTGGTGTCATGACTTTCCCATTGTTATCTCATAGTGACGGGAGGGTTTTGGTCAGGTGTTTAGACATGGTCAACGCAGCATCACCAGGCAGACAGGCTGGGGGTTAAATCGTGGCTGTTGTTGTTCTGGAGCTCCTAGCTGGGAGAGAGTGTAGGGCTTGGTTCAGTGCTGATGTTGACCAAACACTCGCTGGACTTGAGACTTGCTAAGGACTTAGAGCTCGGTAAGGAGGCCAGAGAGCCGCACAGACCCAGCATGGAAGGAGTGTTGTCTTTTTCTATCGTAACAAAGCAGAGAGACACACAATGAAACTCAACGTCTGTTCGTGCATAGTTTGAGCTGCCCACATGAAACACCATAAACAGGCTTGCATTTATATGAATATGTATGTACATGTGTATGGGTGGCTGCCTGTGAAAGGCTGTTTTTGTAGGAGAGAGTACAAATATGTTCCTACAGACGCAGAAATATTTGTGCATTGCTTAAATATTTTATCCACTTGAAACGAACATTACAATTATGTACTTTTTCATTGTTTTTAGACATAACTGTTTATGTAGAGAGCAAGATTATATGATAAAAAGATCCTTCAAACTGAAAGACTTCAACAGTTCGTTTGATGCATGACTGATGCTGTGTTTTTACCTGCTGAGTTCCAAGCAGCATCTCCGTTCTGCCTCCCCTCAGTCTTCTGGGAGTCAGAGTTCAGACTGACCTCAGCAGACAGCTGCTCCAAACTGTGGAAACTCCTCCTGGATCATCATGACAACAACATATAGGCTTGAAATGTGCTAAAAGTCTGTCTTGTAGGAGAATTTCATATGCGTTCTAATAAGCAAATTGAACAGGTACAAAATGAACCCTGTTTGCATTCGGGGTACCTGCGGAACAGCTTGACATCGCTTTGGTTGTTTGTGATGGTGGACCACTGGTTAACCAATGGGATGGAGAGATCTTTTGCCAGATGGGCAGAATCACAGGGCATGAGGGCCGAGCTGAGGACACAAGAAAATGTTTCATTTATTCACCCGGCAGTAAATTTGTACACTTATTTGTCATTGTTACCACAGTAGATACATACAGTGCAGTGTTTCATTAGGATTTATTAAATGCATTACAAATACGTTTTTAATTAGGAATAGGTCTTACAGACAAAAATAACAAAATGTAATCCGACCTGTGTACGTTTACTTACAGTTGTGCTTGTAGCTCCAGCACAACGGCCTCCAGCTCCTTCTTCTCCTGTTGGCCTTGCACCGTCAGCTCCTCCACCTTGGCTCTCAGACGCTTGTTCTCCGTCTCCACGTTCTTAAGCTGCGACTCCCGCAGGCGAACCAGCTCCTCCAGGTACCCCTTACACAAGCAATAATATGGGACTCATTGTGTAGAAGTGGACACAAACAGAGGAACAGTAACGTGAGGATGCTGCGTGTCACCTTCTGGGCGTAGACGATCTTAAACCTCTGCTCCATCTTGCGACATTTGTTGCTCCAGCTCTCCTCATCGGTCACCAGTGGGATGTAGGGATGCTCTGGGACACTCTCCTCACTGTTACTGCTGTCCACACTGCGCCGGTCCTCCTCATCGCTAAGGTAGTCATAGCTATTCAAGACAGAGAGGCAGGGAGTGTGTTATTGTGCCGACCATCCCCAGTGGACTGATGAGCGGGCGAGTCTCACCTCTGAGTGAACTTCAGATAGGGTGTGTAGTCGATCACAGCTGGGGATTTTCCATCAAGAGCCTCACCCTTTAAACAGAAACTGCAAATACAAAAAAAAAAAAAAATAAATACATTTTTACACCATAAACCTAACCAGCATGCATATAAACTAGCAGTAGATTTAAAATTTCAATTTTAAGAGTATGTTAGATTCACCTGAAATCAATTGCACTCAGTCCGATCAGCATACCAGTCAACACTGTGGCCTCCTCCCTCAGCATAATAGCTCCATCATCATAGAACCTCCTGCAAGGCAAAGAGGTGATTACATCATTACTGAATATTCAGGAGTGAGTAGAGGAAGTGTTGCCACCATAAACCAATCAGTCTCACCTGGTTGTTCTGGCGTCCCTTAGAGCAGTGGACACGTATTCAGACAGACGCTTCTCCATCAGCGCCACACGAATCCACGCCCGACCCTGTAGGACGATATAAACAGTGAGTGGGAACGGAAGACCGCCTCTCACACTTCTGCGCGCATACACTCATGCATGTAAATTGCCTTGCCTTGGCTCGTGATGTGCTGATGTTCTCAATGTTTTCGATGCTGGCGATGCAGTTGTTCTGCACCTTGCTGCATGCCAGACGGATGTATTCCCAGAAACTGCGCTGTCCATCTGAGCTGAACCAGCTTCCTGAACCTGGTCCAAGATGAATACACAGCAGTGAATCATTTCTGCACAGACAGCAGCTCAATCTGTAATATGCAGCCATGGCAACAGAGCAGCTGTTTGTTCAACCATTCCCACATTATGACAATCATATCATCATTTACTACCAGATTTATATCAACAATCTTACATTCAAAGCAACATGCACAGATTTATCCATCATTTTCCTGTATGTTACCTGCAGCGTTACCTTTGAAGCGGTGGCTGAGGATGTGCTCTAAAATGGCAGCAAAGTTAATAAACTCCTCGGATGAGTCATCTATGGGCTCTGCTGTGTACTTTTCTAGGAGAGTTTTTACAGAGAATCTGAAACAAAAGCACACAAAAGAGAAATGAGAACAAACACAAGATGAAAACAACACAATGTGAGGGAAAAATGGACTTCGCGTTTGCAGCGTTTGTACTGTACAGCAGCAGACAAACGTAGTACTGTATTTGAACAACAGCTGAGAGGAGGGTTTTTTTTTTCTTTTTTTGGGAACCACGCCATCTTATCATACTGAGGTCACCCCAATTGTCTTGTGTACTGGACAATGTACCCCTTCAGCGCTCTGGCAGTGTTATCATGAAAACAATACAATTAACCCCCTGTCTTTTCAGCCTTGTGCATGCTGTGCTTCCAGGTCCTTTTGGGTCTGTCTCTCTGAGGGACCGGCCAGTATCAAAGAATGATCAAATAATTCCCTCCCCCTTATCTATACATTGTGGTCTGATCTATTTAGGGGAGCCGCCGCAGCTTTGGCTTAGCTTTTGAACCTCACATGCGCACCCTCCTGCTTGCACCACAGAGGGACCGCTATGCAGCGTGCATGTTAGGAGCTGGCATCCAGACACAGGCTCGGGCTTACTGCCTCCGCTTCGATGGGCAACACTAGCATCACAGAGGGCAAGACTGCCCTGGCAGTGGGAAGCACCTCCATAGCCAGGGGAAAGACTACCGTCTCCTTGGGCAACTCCTCCATCTTCAGGGGAGTGACCACCACCTCCATGGGAGACTCCACCATCCAAAGGCAAAAGACGACCGTGGCTCTGGGAAGGGCCAGCTTCAGCCGGGGAACCACAACCACCTCCTTCCGCAAAGCCTTGACATCCAAACGCAGGAACACCTAGATGGAAAGGACCCCTGAAGCCAAGACTAAGACACCCAAAGCACCCAAGCAGTCCAAAAACGACTCTAACAATGAGTGGAAAACTACATTCTCGTCAAGCAAGACCTCCTTCACCAAAGGCAGGGCTTCTTTCCTGAGGACTAAGTACGTCATCTCCTGGGGTAAATCCGCCATCTCCTGGAGCAGAACCACCGTAACTGTGGGCAACACCGGCATAGCAGTGGGCAAAACCTCTGTCACACGAGGGGAGACCACAAGCTCTCTCACCACTCTGACCGTCACTCATGGGACCAAGTCTGTGTCTGTGATCAAAGCCACCCTCATCAGGGGCAAAGAAACGCATAGCAACATCTACTGGGATTTTCACACTTGAATTGTGCACACACTTAGAAAACTCTATGGATGTGTCTATGTGGTCAGTTTTAGAAGGTCAGTAGTATTAGCAAAAACAGAGCTGCTATGTTTGTGTTCAATGTGTGTCAGAAATGACACACTCACCCATCACCTGTTTGCATTCGAGTGGCTTTACGAGTAAGGAAGTTGCAAATCTGAAAGGTTTTGCCATGCTGAGCGTGTTATGCAAATGAGAAAGTGATGAGCTGAGGGGTTTATGGTGCGATGACTTGGCTGGGAGGGGAAGTGTGAAACAGATGGGTGTGATGTATGTGCAGACACAAACGTGTGTGTTGTTCTGTATATTGTGCGTGTGTACGCAGCTATCAATGTTTCTTCAACACTGGTATAAATGTGGTAGTTCTGTGCACATCGATGTGGTCTGCCTCCGTAACTATGCTGTCATACATTCAACAGCAAAGCCACTTTTCAACTCCAAGGTTGTTAAAGATGTAACAGTGCTTATAAAAGTAACATATCTAAACATTGCTTTGCTTGATTGTTTTGTATGCATTATGTTATGAGATATACTATGATCTCTTGACATTATAAATCAGAGAACATAAATGACTTTTATTACTTGCAAAATTGCCAATAACACCAACTGAAGGAACCACACCCATATATCAAACACAATTGCAGGAGAAGCGCAATCAAAGCCTCATACACATATGGAGAAGATGAACACATTCAGCCTTCCTTTAATAAATACTGACACTGTCCAACTCTTTTCACATATGGTGCATACGGCTGTACACAGAGGGAATGTCTTACAATCAGAGGCTATAGGGAACAATGGCTCAGAAGAAAGTGATGTCACCGCAGACTGTCCTCTTTGCAACAATGTGTCCTTCAACCGTCCAGTGTCGTCGTGGTGATGGGACAATCGTTCCACTGTCCCAGTCTCCCCAGATAGGCTGTGGCCACCTACGGCTGCCTCTGTCCATTCACAGGGACACATGGGTGGTATGTGGCCTTCCAAAGCCCACGTCGAGCAGCTCAACGAAGGCTTTATGCGACACGGGGGTCGCACTATCCACGCGTAGCATTCTGGTCCGCTCTGGATCACTGCTGATGTTACTATTACCCCCGCGGGCTGGCAGAGCAGGGTGTGCTGCATGCGTGTGCGATGCTTTGCGTTGAGTGAGTCCCGAACCCTGCCGTCGAATCTGGGTCAGGAAGACGAGCTTTTCCTCAATGGGCAACACCAGCTTCACAGAAGGGAAGACGGCCTTAACCCTGGGCAACACCACCATAAAAAGGGGGAAAACCAAGCTTGCCATGGGGGGCTCCTCCATCAGCAGGGGAAGGAGCATAACATCTTTGGGCTCCTCCACTATCACCAGTGGGAAGACCAAGATCTCCCTGGGCAGCGCCTCCTTCAGCAGAGGCACCACCACCACCTCTTTCCGGAAAGCTTTCTTCCCCAAACGCAAGACGCTGTAGATGAGGGGGGACAGCATCGCAGGGTGGGGGGGACTAGTACGAAATATCACAGGAAAACAGCATCATCACAGAGAACATGTGGACACCACTACAGCATCTGTTCAGCATCTATTCCAACTGAAAACTGGATTAAATTTACTTTTGGAGCTTTGACTCATTTTTTGGTCATGCCGGATTTATAAAGGAAACAGGTTAGTGGCATATGTCTGTTTGATGATTTTTTTCTGCAGGGCGATATTTTAGAGTTGACTTTTGCAAATGCATCCTCAAATGCTGTGTGTTGTCGCTGGAATCCCAGCTCTGCAAAACTATCTGCTTCATCACACATCAGGTACAACACAGAATTGTAACTGTGCACGAAATCCTACAGTTCCTCATTATGCAGCATGCCAAACCCTTGGAAACCCACCCAGTGGTGGTATGGGAGCCACTGATTAATGGCTACCCCCATTAACTGCTGTGGTCGCATTTTAAAATCATAACAGGCCTCTCTGACCTGATAAAGTGTTGGCAGCGTTATCTCCAAGGAACGTTACAGCAGATGATTGTAAATTAGCTGAAGTCCTTTTGATCTGAAGGGGAATCGCTGGCATGCTTCAAATGCAAATGGCCCGGAATGCAACAGCAACATGCTCTTGGTACGATTTGACACTGAAAAACAACTGCAGAGATTTCTGACAAGCTTCTTTTGTGCCCCCTCTCACTCAGCCTGGAACTCCGCCAAACCCACTCTCAGCTCGCTTTAAATGCCCTCTTGTTCTCCTTTCTCACCCCTCTACTGTACTTACACAACTGTGTTTGATCCAACCCCCCCCACACACAATAACCAAAACCACAACTTTTATCACCGGAGACACCTAAACTTAACACAAAAACCTCTTTTCTTTTTTTCCCTTGTAAATATTTCCCTGACTCCTTTCTCTTTCTTCTTATTTCTTGTCTCTCTCTCTCTTCAGTCTTGGCATAACCAGCAGGATCAGATGACACAACTCCTCAGTGGCGGCAGCATTGTGCAACATCAGCCAGTGCTGTGTTTATCATCCCAGGCTGTCGGGGGAGGCTTCCCATCGTTCAGTGGATTGGCACAAAGAGAAAAAAGAAAAACTTTGTGCTCTGATGGATATAAAAAAAATAGATTGTAATTTGGGCCAAAAGTAACACAAAACAAAGAAATGTAACAACATTAGGGTGTGTTCCTCACACCAACCCTCTGTGAACGAAGGTCCAGGCTAAGTGTTTCATGGTCAGCGGAGGTATAGAGGGGTCAGGGCGTAACATGGACAGTATTGGAATGAGACAGACAGAGAGTGTAAATCAGATGTTTGAGCATGACAGGGGGTGAAATGAGGTATCACAATGAAGCCTATGAGCTGATGACCGGTGAACAAAAACTTTTGCTGTAATTTTACATACTTGATTTCAGTAAACATAGGTTCAGTAATCAGGAAAAATGATGCAACTCTTGCTGAAGCATGTCAAAGAGACGTGAAAATGTGTTCACAGTGCAGAACATTTGATTTTCTCCTTTGGAGCCACACCCCAGAAGAGCTCAGGCCTCAGCTGCGTATCAAAACTCCCTTCTTTTCTCTCCCTTTTCCTTTTGTTTACAGGAAGCAGCTGAAAGGATAACACTCACTCACTCACTCATCTTATCTATTTTTTTCTTAGGTCCACCGTCTCCTCAGCAACACTACTGTCCCTGCAGACAACAGGAAGAGACTATAGCAGCATTAAAACAGCCAATTGAAACTTTACAGTGCAGACTGTGACCTGTTAACCAATTCAAGGGAATTTATTTGACTGCTGAACATTTTTGACAAATTTGGCTCAGATAAACAAAGTTAGCATGGAGTTCAATGAAAAATTCCCATTAACTGCAGAAAGCCTCATCCCTCACCACATTGAGATAAAACCTGTTGCTAGTAGCAACAGCGCAGAGACAGAGCAGATCATGATGACACTGATGTCACTGCTTAGAAATATCAACTATATATATATATATTCTCTTTACAGCCATTTTTACAAAATTCCTTTAGATGATAAAAACAAAATAAAAACATGCCACCTTCCATCCATTCATGAAAGCTGACCTCTGAAGGATGACACCATTACTTTGGCTGTAAACTTAAAATCCTTCCATCAAAAAAGGGTGTTTTGTATCATTGACACACTGTCAATTGTTTTTGTCTGTCTGTAGTAATTTTAAGGTTTTTATTGTAAGCGTCTGCTGATACAGGCCTTGTGCACAAACTGTTCCCTGAGGTGGTGCAAATCTTGTGTCATTTGCTGTACATAAAGTATGTCTCTAATTAAAATGCATTCACACTGCAAAGAAGGCACAGAAATGGAGATGAATCTGGTTCCTGTGCCTGATACTGGTGTACCACATCATGCTACATCAACTATATCACTTTCAAACAGTGACTGTGATGTGAGTTGGTTACGACTACAGAGAGAACTGAGGAAAAATATGTGAACTTTTTCACCCCAAGCTTGAAAAGAAACAACCCAAGTCAACCAAAATGTTGGGAAAAAAAATGTTAATCTCTGTGTGTGCTGATTGTATGTTAAACATGTATAATTTTAAAATGATGGAAACGTGGTCAGACTTTATATACACACATGTATTAGGACAAAATTAAAGCTTGGCCTGGTGTACTAATGAAGCACTAACGCCACTTAGTTACTGTAGCCAGGCAGCAGTTTAGCTGTGGAGGTAGCTGTGTCAAAGTCTGCACAACTGAGCTCCTGGATCCTGCACCAACATGACACCCAGTCTGATTTAATGCACAGTCAGAGGCCTTCTGCTGATTCAGGATCTCTCCCCATTAAGATCACACAACCACCTACTTGAATTGGCTCTGACCAGAGAGGTGTCCAGAACATTAAAAAGGAGGAGATCGGGCAGCGACGCAGACACGCCTAGAGGAAGCTGCCCTTGAAGTGAAGCTAATCAATGTCATGTTGTTCATTAGGAAATGGAAAGAAACTGTGTAGTAAGTGTTACTGATGGAAAGCTGTTTGAAATTCATTTCTGTCTTGTCCCGTTTGTTTGTCATTAAAATGCTTAAATGATTAATTCGGTCTTAGCACGAACCTGAAAACAAAAGTGTTTTTGTGTCCCTAATCTTTCGGTGTTATAAGTCCACTGTGAGAACTTTTGTTTCTTTGCAGGTATGCTCTGTGTGATGTTGTGTGTTTTGCCTCACTGTATGTGTCACTAAAATGCACACAGGAGCTTGGACAGAAAGGTACTGAAATTAAAAAAAAAAAAAAAGGCTTGACTGTGTCACTTTCATTCATTCATTTCATTTTGGGGGATGTGTGTGTGTGAACACTTTTTTTTACGAATTTAGTCAATTAGCAATTGAAAGATGCAGAGTAATGCTTTTTCAAAGAGCACTATAACTTTCAAAGTCAGGCTGTAATTTATAAATATCACATACTATAAAGTGGAATGAGGTCACCATAACCTTGACCGAGAATGAATTAAAGACAAAAACAAGCCCATAACAATAACTGAAATGAATGTGAAACATAGAATAGACTTAACCAAAACAGCAAATTAAAACTCAAATAGTTTGAAACTAACACTGGATTCAAGAGGTGCTGTGACTACAAGAAAGTGGACATGCTGTGAGCGCTCATCAGGTCCTCTCAGCTCTCAGACATTTACAGTCTGAGGACAGTGATTTATTGGAGCTATATAAGGACTGCGTGGCTCAGTCTATCACTGCACATTGTGGACTGGATGGAGGAGGATGAAAGGCCACTGATGTGGGGAGGAGTCCTCGCACTGCTTTCAATGCCCTTGTCCCATTCAGCCACCATTCATCTATCAGTGATGGAGGAGGACATTCACTCCCGCAGGCTGCTGTGTTTGCTCTTCAGCTTCAGTATCACTGATTTTTTTTTTTATCACTGAAACCTGCCACAATGAAGAGAAACCAAGCAGGTGACCACAACTTTATAAGCAAGACTTTTCAAAGAGAGAACAAAAATAAGGATCACATCTGGGACTGATGCTTTGGATGTGGGTGTATATCCACTAAATAACGGTTTATGTTATAAAGAGAATTGTTGACTGACGTGGACACATAGGGGTGTGATGGCAGGGATATGTGAAGGTGAACACGCACCTGCCTCCTCCTCCTCTTCATTTTCTAAAAATGTATCTATTGCCCCCTGCATCATTTTGAGCCAGTCATATTTGGAGCCAATCGCTTTCATTGTTTTATCCGACGTTCATACAGAATTATTAAATAAAAAATAATCCCGTCGAATTATGAAGTGATCAGCATGCAGTGACAGAGCTTCTCCATAAATACGGCATGTCGACCGTGTCGTGATGTGTACCTGCAAACAGTGATGAGGTTTTTTCGCTCCACGCCGATGCTCCGAGCAGACGCCTTTTTCGATGCCAGACCCATAGCCATTGCTGTCCGAATGCAGCCTGACTCCATCCAGCGGCGGCCCCTGGGCCTCTTTGGGATCCGTGCCCAGGCCAGGACCTCTCCCTCCGCGGGCCCTGTGTCCTACAAACACCCACTGTCCTCTGCGGGGAGCCACGGATGCTGCTGCTACTGGGAGGAGGACGGCCGAAGCAACCAGCGTCAAGTTAAACACGGTTCAACTGGACCTAACTTCCGGGTAGAATTTTCGAAATAAAAGTATCCTCGCCTTTTTATTGGGTTGGAGAATGTGTTTTTACACACATTTCCGGTTTTAGTAAGCGCACGTCGTGGCACGCAGCTCTAGCGCTCTGGCACAGCTGAGACACGAGCGGCAATGGTGCATTCAGGAACACTGGCAAACAGGAAACGATAATATAATAAAACTCATTTAACAAAGAAAGGGCTTTTTCGTCCGTTTTTATCCGGCACTGTTTTGATTTCATGTGATTTTCTCATCTTTTCTTTTATTTAAATGCTTTCCTATCACACACCAACTTATTCAGTGCAAAAAAAACCATAGTTTAGGATGTCCGAAAATTGGCTAAAACGACAGACCTTTCGTTTTTCTGCCTGTATTATGTCTTAAAACGTGTTTTTATTTTTACAGTCAATGGTTTTCTGTGGTCCTGTGTTTAGGTCATGCCGAGCCAGTAGACGGCGCTGTGGCTACACAGGGTGTGTAATCAGCACATACGGTGGCAAGATGGCGGATTCTGAAAAGCCTAAACAAGGGTCCTGCACTTTTCTGTTTAAAAAATCTACAAAGAAATTCGCCGCACGAAAGAGACAAGCAAGCGACAGCGACAAAGGTAGTTACTCACTTATATATTGTTTTAAGTAAACCCCTTTGTCGTAAAGACGCCAGTATTAACTAAATAGCGGGTGCGTGTTCCCGTTTTGATATTAAAAATAGCGTTGATCCAATGAGAGCCAAATGTCTTAATAACGACAATGAAATTTGTGTAAGTCCGTAGAAGTGCGAGTTGTTAAAATGTCCTTACTGTTTAAATCAAGGTAAACGTATATGCTGCGTTTGAGATACACTGGAATTGATGTTGCGTTTGTTTAGACTGTGTTCGTCTTTATTAATTACAGTTACTGTAGCAAATTGCTGTCTGTTATTCTCCACCAAAAGCGTTTAAACGTCAAGAAGTTTTCACATACAATCTATGAATTCCTGTTTTCAGATGGCAACAGTGACGAGGATCAGAGCTCTGTGGTCAGAAGAGACAGGAAAGAGGCTCGAGTCAACCCCATGATTCAGAAGGTAGAAGAGTTATTACATTGGCATTTAGTGTAAAAATGGATTATATTGTGACTCATGACACTTTGCTCTTCTCAGACAAAAAAAGTAGAGAAAGAAGCTGTATCTTCAAGTGAAAGTGATGATGACAAAGATGAGAGAAAGGTCACAGTTGCCTACAAGTCCACACGGTCAGCGGTGAGTTGAGCTGTTATAAAGAAATGCTTTAATGATCAGATCTCAGAGTGTCAAAAGACATTTTGATGTCACTATCAGGGTGAGCCTCCGCTAAAGCATTTCATTGGCTGAGATGTTCTGTTCATGTTTGATTTGGTGATCTAACTGTAAAGTTATGGTGAAGCCAGAGTATGTGAGCTTGTTAAAATCCAAATGTATTTCCATGTTTCCCATCCTGTTAAAAAAAAAAAAAAAAGAAACCAGAGGGACCTGAGGACATGGGTGCCACTGCTACATATGAGCTGGACACAGAGAAGGACAAGGACGCTCAGGCCATTTTTGAGAGGAGTCAGAAAATTCAAGACGTAAGGGATAAGTTGATGTTACACATTCCATATTTATTATTTTTAACAAGTGACCCTGACATCTTGATCATTTTAATTTGCTTGTTTTTCAAGGAGCTGATTGGTAAAGAAGATGATAAAATCTACCGTGGCATCAACAATTACAAAAAATTTATTAAACCCAAAGATACAACCATGGGCAATGCCTCATCTGGCATGGTCAGGTAAGGTACACTGATCATTCTTTCCTAAAACACTTTTTCCTTGTATGAACCTAAAATAATCATCTAAATCTTCTCAATGTTAATAACAGAAAAGGACCAATCCGAGCCCCTGAACACCTGAGAGCCACTGTCAGGTGGGACTACCAGCCTGATATCTGCAAAGACTATAAGGAGACTGGTTTCTGTGGTTTTGGAGGTGGGTGTGAGACCAATCAGCTATTGAACAACTTACCAAAACCTTGCTCATTTAAATGTCCTTCTTCATCATGTTTTTTCTCTCCCACCATCAGACAGCTGCAAGTTTCTTCATGACAGATCAGACTACAAACATGGCTGGCAGATTGAGAGAGAACTAGAGGAGGGGAGATATGGAGCTAATGGTGAGTCAGTGGATTTTAAAACGTTTTAAGTGTGCCAATTCATTACATGAATATTTTCTCAACAACACTGTTTGTAGATGATGAGAACTACGAGGTGAGCAGCGATGAGGAAGATTTCCCCTTTAAATGCTTCATCTGCCGGGAATCCTACAAGAATCCCATTGTCACAAAGTAAGTCTGTTTTCCTAATCATGTAAATATTGGTTTATTAGCAGTTGTCTTAACAGGTTACATATCGTGCAGGTGCAAGCACTATTTTTGTGAGGCCTGTGCCCTTCAGCATTACCGCAAATCTAAGCGCTGTTATGTGTGCAACACCCAAACCAATGGAGTCTTCAACCCTGCTAAAGGTAAGCAGCGTCTGAAAAGCAAGTATACATCTAAGTTAATGAAATTAATTCATCTTGTAATTGTTGTTTTTAAACTTCCTTTTTATTCCAGAGTTGATGGCCAAGTTGCTGAAACATCAAGCCGCAGAAGAGCAAGCCGCAGCAGACCAATGCCCATCAGACGAGGATGATTAGTAACATCTGAACCCTTTTCAACCTTCCCTTATGTCTTTATCTCTGTAATTTTTTTGAATAAAATCTATTTTGTAAAAGTATTTATTGTCTCATTGTGTGATGTCATCAAGCAAATAGAGTATGGAAACTAACTTTATTGTTTGTAAGTCAAGTTTGGTAATCATTCAACCCAACTTCCAAAAAAGAAGGGATGCTGTGTAAAAGAGACAATTATTAGCAGACTATATAAATCATATATTCAAGTGAAAATACTATATACAGATTTTGTTTTCCTGATGGTTTCATCTGGACGGCACAACGTTAAAAAACCTGCATGCATCATTTTTCTTCCCCGTTATGTGCACCAAGGCCTTCCATACATCAGAGCCTGGTATTTATTCTCGTAACACAGAGGCAGACCATGGGACAATGAGTGCGCTCAGGTCCAGAGATATCGCTACATTTATAGATGTAGTGATGAGCTGTGTTCACTCAGAGGGCTTCAAAAATACTGCATTAAGTGATTTTCACCACATTCATGTCTGTCTTAAATTAATGAAGTGCAGCCTCAGGATCTGAAGACCAATGACATTCAATTTTGGTTTTTGACCTTGTCCCTTATCTTACTCAATTAGATTAATTACACACTTAATTACACATTGCTGTTTAACCTACTAAGTTGTGAGATGTTTTTACTGTACTATTTCTAATTAAATATCAGATCCTAATGATTTGCACACTTGTTTTTATTTACATTAAACGCAGCATCGCAACTTTTTTGGAAAAGGAGTTGTACATGCAAACAAAACAAGCACCAATAAAACATTCACTTTTGATATGAGTAACACCCAGAGTAAGTTCAAGAAAATACATACTTTTATGCTTTAAAGGTTAAACTAACAGATGTTAATCTTAACCTCTGTGCAACAAAAGAGATGCTTGAAGCATGAGATGTAGTTTATACTGTAACGCAGGCAGAGAGCGAACAAATGTTCATACACGCTGTTCATTTCACCAAACCTCAGCACAAACCATACATAAGGTGTTGAGGGCTAACCGTGTTAGCTGTGAGGACTGCCATACACTCTTAATGGGTGGCCTCACTGAGCAGAAGGGCCACATTAAGCGGCCGTGTTCACAAGAGGTAGAGAGTCCCTTCTGAATATTGAGGAGCAGGTTTCCACTAATGAATCAGTTTCATCAAAATCTTCAGGTTTAGGCTACATTTACATTTACCCTCCTCTCACACCTCAGCAGCAGCAGCATGAGGCATAGAAGACTCTTGTGATGTGGCTCCGGCGGACTTGTAATGTATGAATACAATCTGTAAACCGATGTGTTTGTGTCAAGGAGAAAGAGGCCATCAGTGCAGTGCAAGAGTGCATATAGAACAATAGCATGTGAGACATCAAAAAGAGGCAAGATGCCTGCTGGCTTTTAACCTGTCTGAGAACAGAAACTCCTTTTAGTCTGAGCTTTGTGTTATTTACAAGAGGACCATTACAAAAGCAAATGTCCCGTCTGCTCGGAGAGTGTCATACGAATCCTACAGGTGTCTCTCCACTGAGCCCACCGCTGTCAGAAGTCCCAGTCGTCCACCTCTAGGTGACTGAGACCAGACTCCAGACTGGCCAGACCGGATGGAGAGTCCTGCTGCTGAGAGATTTCATAGCTGGTGATAGGCAGTATAGGCTGCAACAGCTCCGGCAGCGCCTCTGATGGTCGCCGCTTGATCTGAAAACAAAATAATTTGAAGAAGAAACATGAGCTCTGTATTCATTAGATGTTTATTTGTTTTAGGAAGAACAAAATAATAGAAAATGTATAGTTCTTTATGGAGACGTTGCTCACCTGTTTGAAAAAGGGGTGACCAATAAGAGTGGTAGCAGATGGTCTAAAGAAAAAAAAAAAAGGAGTCACATTTAGCATCGAAATATTAAAAAATGTTTCTGGAACAATATTTAAGCTGCAGCTCTGCTAACCTCTTTTCTGGGTCTCGCTGTAAACACAGCTCAACAAAGCTGTGAAACTGGGGGGAGAAGGTGCGGTTATAGGGGTGTCCTCCTGATGAGGAGGAGGGTTCTCCGTTTGAGTGTCTGACCCCTCCTGCTCCAGGTCCTTCACAGATCCCAGAGTCGGCACCAGAGCGGGAGGGTTTCATGGACAGCTCCTCTGGGGGAATAGTGGTGGTGTCCAGCAGACATGGGACTGTCCCATTTAGCTTTTCTAGCAGCATCTGAGAAAGAAAACCATCAACGATTTTAGATTTATGCTCCAGTTCAGAGAAGGTTGCTCTATCCGGTTTTACCACAACTGCAGAGGTGTCATTTATCTCACAATCTTAAGTTTTAAAGTGAACTGGGGCAACACACAAAAGAGGTGGAGTTACTGGTCTCTGCTCACCTGTGTAGCTGGCATGTCTTTGAAGGGCACGTGGCCATTAGCCAGTTCACAGGCTGTGATGCCGAGGCTGTAGATGTCTGATCGCGAGTCATATCCCTGCAGATTCTGATAAAAATAATTCAAATCTCTGCTTTATTCATATTTCAAAATGAATAAAAAGATACTACAGGTCTGCATGGGCGCAGTATTAAACAGCATCCTGATTAGCTATACATGCTGTACCTGTTGCAGTACTTCAGGGCTGAGCCAGGGCAGCACTTTGACGCTGTATTGAGGAAAATCATGAACCACTCTGGCCCTCTGTCCATGTCGGATCAAACTGAAGATGCTTCGCAGGCCTGACAAGCAGACCTGTCCGTCCCCAGAGATCAAAACATGGCTGGCCTTCACACTCCTATACAGCCAAAACAATAAATATCAGATGAAACAATGGCTCCTCTGCCAGTCTGTTCACAACCGGTAGCTGATCTTACCTGTGCACGTAACCCATGTGGTGGATGTATTCAAGAGCTTTGAGAATCCCAAGCAAAATATAAGCAATGGTCAGCTCACTCATACCATCTGTAAAATGTGAGCAGATCAGATCTCTGGCTGACCCTGCAACATCATCAAAAAAGGACCAATCACAAGCTGATATACACCATTAACACTTCCATCACATATAGAATGGGGCGAAATTGATTTCTTACCATACGCCATGAAGGGTGTGATAACCCACAGCTCATTTTCAGCTATAAAGACGCTCTTATAAGGTAAAATACTGTGGTGGTGAAACAACTTTGACACATGTAGTTCACCCTAAAAGGCATAGGAGAGGAGATTACACCTTTATGATGGCAAATGGTGAGGAGAAATATATATTAAATGGAAGTTAGGCCCTGGGCAATGATGAAGGTTAATTTTAACACAAGTACAAGGGGGAATAATGCACCACGATGAAGATGATGACGAAGACAACAGCACAACTGCGTCATTCAGGCTGACGGGATCAAGTGAGGATGCAGACCTGCAGGTAGGCAACCATGTCATTAGTACAAGACTCCAGGTCAATACGCCGAATGGCAACGTGCTCTCCAGTAGGTCTGTATCGAGCCAGGTTCACAGTCATCAAGTCATCCAAGCCTCGGCCTAAAACACAAACAGGGTCTTCACTGCATTTTGGATTGTATAAATGTATAAATGTTGTACACACTGTTCAACTAATAAAACCTTAGATACTATTAAATTACAATCCAACATGCAAAGTTCTTCATTCGATACTTGGGTTTCTGTGTGTTTATTGATATTAATATGAGCACCGTCTTTGCGTTCACATACCAATCACAGTGAGTAGCTCATATGAGCCGCTGTCAGGAAGGAAGCTACCCATGGTGTCTCGACGGGGAAGGGAGGTCAGACTCTCCTGACTGTCCTCATGGCCCTGAAGGTTGAAGGGAAGAAAAACAGCAAATGACGAAGTGTGTTCTGACATTGACTTCATTTGTTACTCACTGATTGTAACAAATGAAGGCTTATGGCTTGGTTTGTGTTTAAAAAATCACCAAAGACACTTAAGTGTGTTACCGGGGAGTGTTAGCATGACCCATAGCACTAGTGGTAA